>JAXIVD010004317.1:0-2500 GCA_036785275.1 Cancer borealis | reverse complement strand
GACGGGTCTTCAACGTTACTGATCGTTGATATGAGGCGTCAGTATACAATTATTATTACGCCAAACCTGACACGTCTTACATAATTACAAATGTAACACCTTCAGTATCAGCCCGGTGTGTTATAAAGGGTACATGTCCAAGGATGGCGTGTGGTAGCTACCTTGGAGTCACGTAGCACAGCTCCCAGCGTTATGGGTCTTGGCAGCGAGTGCTGAGACACAGCACACAGGGCGGCGCCTCAACCCTTCACTCACCTAATTGTACACACAAAGCTGTTGTGCTGGAAGGATGTGCACGCTGGGACGCTGTGACATGACTGTTACATTGCTGTGATCTCCACTGCGACCACAGGACGTCACTACACAACAACAAACACAATACAGCGACAGCGCGGTGCGACTTCATATTGTGGGGACGACTCGCTAGAACACGACTCGTCCTGCCGGCCGCGTGATCCCTAACCTAAAATAGCACACTTGTTACGTTCCGCATGAGCAAAACACTGAAGCGACACAGAGGCGAGTGAGCGCGCCTGTGTGACGTATGGAAGTCATCCCAAGAACCATCTTTACTAGGTGCGTCGGTGGTCTCCAGGCTGAGCAAAAGAACGCCAGCTGCTCCGCTAAGGCTGGTGAGTGCCGTTGAGGAATGAGTCCGAAAGGTTTGCTAGACAAAAGAATAATCGACAGGATCCTTCTACCACTGGATGTGGAAAGGAAAATCAACACTTTGATCCACGAGTACAAAGATCTCGTGTATGTATCATTCATTCGTTGAAACATGTTCTTGAGCACAGTTTAATTAAGACATGTTTTTACTTGTTATCACCACATTTGCACCCACTCAATCCTAGTCAGGTTGCCCTCCGTCATTACGACGAGGTCTTCGTCTGCATCGTTCACTCTACTTTCTTACTGTTAGCACTATAGCATCACTCAGCGGCGTGCTGATCTCGCTGGATGACTCTGCAAAACCTCAACTTGGATTTGTTTGGTTGGTGTCAGTACTGCATTCGTATGTAAAACAGTAACGTTACTCCAGAACAAGGACCATCGCTGTGCCGCGTATGCGGCACCTGAACACACACACCCTTTCCTTGCGTGTAGGGAACCTCGTCTTGGGATACCGAGGCCCTAGGATGGTGGTGAGGGAAGGTGGGGCAAGGAGAACTGTGAGAGATGTATGACGACCTTAACTTCACAAAGATAGCACTCCTGTCCTATTAAGGAGGATGGGGAGAGCAACATGGGAGAAGGTAATGGAGAGGAAGGAATGAGATGGTAGGTGTGAGGGAGTTAGGTTTAAGGAAGCCAAGTAGGTGTGAGCTCTAAGGTTGGTCATGTCTGGCTTCTGCACGAGTTAATCAGTTTTTCCTCGTCCCAAGAGTTGAAAGTTTATCCCCGGCGGGTCATTCCAGCAACACACGCGTCGTCCTCCACCTCGCACGCACGAACTTGCTCGCCTGTCGGCCATCCTTCACGCCTGAGTCTTTCACGCCAAGGACTCTCCTGCAAGCCGCCGCAGAGGTGTCTATATATTGTTTTCGTAGGCATGTTGGTGTTGGTGGCGGTGATACTTGTGTGACGGGGAATCCTTGGAGGGCGAGCCGGCCAGGGCATGGTAGCGAATGGCCGTGGAAGGCTGTGGGGGCGCCAGACTGATGGGCGGGGGCGCAAGGGTGTTGTGGGAGTTGAGGGTGTAAGAGGTGGGCGGGATGAAGTCGTGTTGAGAGGTGGGAGAGTCGGGTGAGGACCTCACGATGACAAGGCTGGAGCGGCGCCGTCCCCCACCACTGGCCTTGTCCAGTCGTTCATCGTGCAGCAGCTGGCGGGGCGGAGCGAGGTGGGTTAATGGGGCACACAGGCGGCGGATGAATAAAGGGCAAACCATGCACACCAAAACGGGGGGAGGGAGAAGGAAGGGAAAGAGGAAAGGAAGAAAGATGACTATGAATATGACCCATAAAACAGCAGACATCTTCCCTTCATCTTTCTAACCTGATTTCCTTTTATCAAACTTATTTTTTTATTTCATTCCCGGAGGGAACAGCCGAGGATACATCATGAAGGATGGAGCAACACTATGGGAGGAGGGGGATTGGAGGAGTTCTGTGAAAGGGCAGATCATTTTTACTTCCTAGTTTGTGGTGTTTTCCTAAAGGCTTACTCATCTCTTTCCTCTGTTCATCGTATTGGAGTTAGGTAGTCCCTAAATTAGAGAGGAAGCTATCCACACTTACGAAAGAAATAGATAGAAAAGAAAAAGGAAGGAGGAGGAGGGAGAAGGAAAGAGGGAGGGAAGGAGGGGAAACCACAAATATGACACATAAAAGAGCGACATATTTCCTGACGCGACAAAATTTAGTGATAGGGAGGGACAGACAGTCTAGAGGAAGCTAATAAAATATACATGAACAAAAACCTTCGGCACTGCTGACGGTGCTGAACAAAGCGGGAATAGGAAGGGTATGAGAGGCTTCAGGAATAAACCAAATAAATG
>JAXIVD010004316.1:0-36981 GCA_036785275.1 Cancer borealis | reverse complement strand
AGGAGGAGGAGGAGGAGGAGGAGAGGAGGAGGAGGAGGAGGAGGAGACATCCACCCTTTCCTCCTATCCCTTTTTCTCTCCTCTTCTCACTCCTTCCTTCTCTCCCTCCTCGTATCTTCCTCCAACGAAGGTTTACTCGAGTGAAATTTACGCTCAGATTCCACTGTAATATTAGGCGAGAGGCTGGTCTGAGGGGAGGTGAGGGGAAGGGAAGAAGGGAAGGGAAGAGGGGTATAGGGGTACATGGAAGGAAGGAGGTGGAGAGAGAAGGGAATGGGAGGTTAAGGCAGGGTTATTCCATCCTCCTCCTCCCTCTTCTTCTTCCCTTCCCCTCTTCTACTCCTCCTCCTCCTCCTCCTCCTCCTCCCCCTCTTCCCCTTCCTATTACATACTTATGATATCTTATTATTTATTACTTTACGACTATGTATTTCTGTCTGTCTGTATGTATGTATGTATTTAGAAGTATATATTCTATCTGAATATCTATCTATCCATTTACTTACTTTTCTCTTTATCTATCTTCTGGGATTATGTAAAAAAAAAAAAAAAAAAAAAAAAAAAAAAAAAAAAAAAAAAGGCTAATTCTTCCTTTTCCTCTCTCTCATAGACTTCCTGCTACTCCCACATCTACAACTCCATCCACTCCTTTCTCTATCTCCTTCCTCCCTTCCTTCCGTCCCTTGACAAGCCTTCAACGCCTCCCGCCTCTAATACTTCCCGCTTCTCTCACTAAACACCAGTACCTTTCACCTTTCCCTCTCGTCCATAGCAGCCTACACTCACCTAACTGATAAATACCTCCGTTCTGACACCCTTCCTTCTTCTCTTACTCTCATTTCCAGTCTGAGCAAGGATGAAAGTTTACAGTGAATCTCGGTGGGTGTGTCTTCTCGCCTTGACCCTCCTCCTCCTCCTCCTCCTCTTCCTCCTACTCCTCCTTCTCCTTGTCCAGCTTAACGTACCCATAAACTGTATACTATAGTACGCTATCAGCAGCACACGCTCAGGCCTGTTTCTTGCAACGCCCGCCAGCCGCCCCCTCGAAGTGTCCTCGTTTGAGAGAGAGAGAGAGAGAGAGAGAGAGAGAGGGAGAGAGAGAGAGAGAGAGAGAGAGAGAGAGAGAGAGAGAGAGAGAGAGAGAGAGAGAGAGAGAGAGAGAGAGAGAGAGAGAGAGAGAGAGAGAGAGAGAGAGGGAGAGAGAGAGAGAGAGGAGAGAGAGAGAGAGAGAGAGAGAGAGAGAGAGAGAGAGAGAGAGAGAGAGAGAGAGAGAGAGAGAGAGAGAGAGGAAAGAGAGAGAGAAAATAGTTATTTCGCTCGTTAACTGGTTGTTTGTGTGCGTGCGCGTTTTTTTTTTTTTTTTATTCTCAAGCGCTCGCAGCTGCCGTTGCTATTATTATTCCATTAATAAATTGTTTTAATACCATACGTTGATATTCCTCTCAGTCACTTAATCATAAACAAGAATTTTCTTTTTTTGCTTCCACATTTCTCTTCGTTCCAATTTCGCATATTACATTTCTTCCTTCTATCAGTTCGATCGATTTCACTTTAAAACATTACCCATAAGAGAAGGTTTATTATATACATTATACACACACTTTATTTACACTCACAACCACTTAACTCTCACACACGCATGCGTTGAATTCCCTTGTAACTTATATCCTTAAACCTTCAGCATTCAACACACACACACACACACACACACACACACACACACACACACACACACACACACACACACACAAGCTATTTATCCTACACACACGAAGAACGGACGCTGTTATAAGCTCCTTGACATTGCATACCCTTTAGTACCTCCCACTTTCAATACCCACTCCTCACATTTACTCCTTCCCGCTCCCTCTCCCTCCCTCCCTCCATCCCTCTTACAAAAGTACTCCGGTCAGTGGTATATACGAGCTTACTGTACTGTCAACCCTTTCTGTAATGTATGATAGGTCTACAGAGAGAGGGTGATGTCTGTGTATGTTTAAAATAGCAAAGATGGAGCTGTATTTCTTATTTTTATATGTATAGTTTTTGTTTATTATTAGTGTACGATAGTGTACGATATTATGTTTCTTTTTATTATAGGAGTTGAACGATCAATCTGTTAATTTAATGGCCCGTATATCGAAGGATTATACTCTCTCTCTCTCTCTCTCTCTCTCTCTCTCTCTCTCTCTCTCTCTCTCTCTCTCTCTCTCTCTCTCTCTTCTAAGAATGCAGTAATGTGAGCGGAACGAGCTCCTTCCCAAGTGCAGTCGGGCAGCGCTACACCATTACTTCGTATAAAAATAAACAAGGGGCGTCACCTCCTTGAATTAGGCATCCACACAGCCGACCACTGCGTCTCTTTGCTTCCATTCACTGCTTTTAACGGTACTGACGGACCACCTACAACGAAGCGAGAGGTATAAAGTACGTGTGGGGTCGGGGTTTTTTGGGAGGGAACGAAATTTTGCGTGGAATATTTCTCCCCTCAATACGAACCACCTCTATTTCTCTCTCTCTCTCCCTTCCTCTCTCTTTGTATAAATCTAGCTTTCGTGTGTTGGAAAAAAAGAGTCAACATTCCATAAACATTTCAATCTTCCTTCCTGTCTTTTATGTCCCCCACCCATGTTTTTTTTTTTTCCATTCACTTTCAACAGATAGAATTTTACCCGTGAATCGACCGCCTTTGGCACTAGCCTTTGATCGTCTCTACAGGACCGGATCGCTATACAATTTATCCAACGCTTGCGGCTTTTGGCATCTATTTGTTATTTGGGTATTTTTTATGCTTTATCGTAACCCTTCTAGTTTTTATTTATTCCTACGTTGCAAAATCATAGAGCCTTGAACTTTGGGTTGAAGATTTATAGCGAAGACAGAGCGTGGTTTGTGTGTTATTGTTTCATCTTGTGTTCGACGCCTCAGACCGACTCGTATGTCTCTCGGGCCGGCGCCAAGTTGTGTGTATGCGTTCAATCACTCAGTATGTTGTTTTCCGTGCGCGTGAATCGTCATGTATTTTCGTCTCTTCGGGTATTGTTTGTTTCTTAACTTTATTTTACTTGTCATATCTCGTAAGGTTTCGTAACTGGACAACTCTCAACGTGATGTAATGTTTTTATTTTTTTCTTCTTTTCTAAGTTGTCATAACATCAAACGAATTTTTTTTTACGCGTTAGAAACTCTGACACACACACACACACACACACACACACACACACACACACACACACTGACACAAACACACACACACACATCCTACCCACCACGCACACACAAAAAAAACAATTACTGTCACATCCTCTCTATCCCACCACCACCACCCAAAATGACCACCTACATACACTCCACCCAACCACCCTTCCACTCCATCCTCCCCACTACTATTCCACCCAAACCACCATCAAGGGAAGCATCGTTAAACACACACACTTAACTCTACGCTGTTGACCCACCATCCATCCTCACACCTCACCCCATCACCGTTCAAGGTCATTATTTCACTCCGATCACTGGCAAAGGTTCCACTAATGTGATGGTCTCCTTGAGGTATGCTAACGGCCACTAGTAACTTATCATTAGGGTCTCTCGTTCCCTTGTTCTCAAATATCACGTTTCTGACCCATTGCGCTAAATATACTGTATTTTGTTTAGTTATTGTTCACATAGTAGGAGTAAAAACTAATTTCACTGAATTTACATATTTTTCATCATGATATATAGCCAAAATCTCACTATTTGTTGCTCCGCCACTGACAACGGGCCAGCCAGATGACAGTTGCCGCGCTCGCTTCAAAGGGTAAGGGAGGAGAGGGAGGAGCAGGGCCCGGGCGCCGAGTGTAGCCTTGACATGACACTTATCACCACCCACCATCAACACCACCACCATCATCCTGTCACCATCTCTGCCGCCGCGGCCATAACACTTAACACAACCCAATGCTATGATGTAGTTCATGACAATATTCACTCCGTTTTGAAAGTCATATTGTGAATTCTACCCATACCATCACCACTACTACTACTGTTACCACCATTACTACCATCTACCACACCCACCACTACGTCAACCTAACTTTCCCATTAAAGATGATTCAATAATTATCCCGAACTATGTAATTATAGACCATGTAGTTCTGCTAGGGTTAACAGCAGAGCGCTACCCCTCTCACCAAGAAGCTGCTGTGAGCCAGGATCGAACTCGCGAATTTTAGGTCACGAGTCGAGCATTTTATCACAAAGCCATCCAGCCCCTTCTCCCCTTAAAACAGGTCATAGGAGTGCATCTACAATAGGATAGGTGAAGTGAGGTCAGAGATCCTTTTTTTCAAGTGTCAAAAATATCAATAATAAAAATCCATTTACCAAGGTGAAAAAATAATTGACTCATTTTTATAAAGTCTAGAGGCACCTTTGTTTTTGGTAATAGTATTTTGATTGAATTAACTACTACTACTAAGATGTACCCAAGTCTACCACCACCACCACCTCCCACAACACTACTGCATATCAACCTTTTATTCACAACTCACGCGACAGGCCATTGACGACAACCCTCCTGGGCACAATGATCTTAAACAGCTTCCACTCAGAGAAACACCCACTTGACACAGTATTTTACATGACGCAACACACTACAGATGCAACAGGACTCAACGCACACTACACCACATGGACCCTGACACACTCACGGTGGCAGCAAAAATAATCCAAATTTTCCAACAGGATATGGTTGTGGAAGAGATAATGTTGTAATGTTGTTGTGTTCCTGAGGCTGCCTGGCCCAAGCCCATGACACAGGACATGGCCTGGACCAGGTTTTTCACAGGGTCTTCATGGAGTGTATGATTATTTGCAGTACAGTGTTCTGTAATATGTTTAATTATATGTGAAAGAGTTAGTGATAGGTGATGCAATTTGATATATTTATTTGAGATAACCATATATATCTTAATCTACAGGAGAGTCACCTCAGTAAGTTAGGCTGGAATGAATATAATAACAACGAATCACTTATATGATACTCTTTCAAGCTCTGTACAACAACACATCAACATTCAGGCCTAAAATCCTCAAGTGTTACTTGAAGGTTTTAGTGTTACTGTGGCAATGCTAGTTTATAACTTGTTCTCAATACCACGACACTTACTATAAAAAAAAAATAGTCGTCTTTTTGAACACACTGGGCACAGGCCTTGGGCTGCATCAAGGGTGTGGGAGGCCTGGGCACCTGTTAGGAGCGCAGGATGCCCTGGAAGACCTCGTTGATCCCATGTGCGACATCAGTAGCTCGTGACTTGAGAGAGAGCTGGAAGGAAATGCAAGTCAGATAGACTCACATACTCAGTCACTAGCAATCTTCACACAATTTCACATACACAAAATACTACTATTCATTGGTAAGCTTGTAAACACGTCACATACTCACAGCAGACAAAAAAAAAACCTTGTCTGAATCCTCACACAAATCTAGTGTCACTAAGCTTAGGTAACATCTTTGACAATTATTAGAAGTCAAACCCAACTTACCCTCCCACATACTCATTGTGACCCACCCCACCCCACCCCACCCTGCCCTGCCTTGCCCTGCCCTGCGTGAATGACACATACCACAATGGTCGTGTTGCCTGGCTGCAGCTTGAGTTCTGTCAGCACCCAGATGCCGTTGGTGAGCTTAATGGACTGGTATAGCATGTCCTGGCCCTCCACATTACGTTTGGCGATGGTGAAGATGTTGCTGCTCTGCAACTTGCTGGAGATGGCATCTGTTTGTAGGAGACAAGGATGAGAGAATGATGTAAATAATGGCTAGAAAAGATAAATCAATGTCTTGTACCAACGCATTTTAATTTTTCCCTTTTTCATCTCGTTTCAACATGAGAGGATTGGAATGTGTACAGGTGAAACAAACTAAAGGCAAACATACAAGATTTTATACTTCCCAGAGTGAGGGTGTCAAGGATGAAGACAACACTTACCTGCATTCACAGTCACGTTTTCAATGTTGAACTGGACTTCGTTCTGGCTGGGAATGTCCTTCCAGGTGGAGAGGAACACTCGCTTCTCCATGGCACCGTCGTCCGTGAAGAAGATGTGCATCGGCATCACAGTGGCAAAGTAGAACACATCTACACTGTTCTTAATAGCAACCTGCACCACACAAACAAACATTTCAAAGTTATCTTAGGCCTCTTATATGTCTATATCCTTGCATACATACATTAACAGACAGAAGTTGTAACTGATGGTGTCTTTGCAAAGTAGCAAGAAAGCATCCAATGGAAACAAAAGGTAGGAGTACTAATAAGAGTGGTGTGAGGGTCACCTGCAGGTTGGTGAGTGGGTCCATGCGTTGGACAGGTCCTGAGATAGCCAGGATGAGGGACACATCCACAGACTGGTTGGGGGCCAAGGGAGCAGGAACATTGAGGGGTGCTGCGGGTGAGATTCCGAAGCTGTTCTTGTTAAGTTGGATTGCAAAGTTTGTGATGGGTTGCATGGCCTTGTTGTGGATGGTCATGTCCATTGAGAGGACACCATTCCTGCAACAATGAATGGGTGTCATTAATTTGGTGTCATTTGTAAACAAATAGTATTCAACTTTATTTTGTATCATCCATATTCATCTTCACTGATAGGAAAAATAATTCATAGGGTTAAACCAACAACTGCTCCTACTCTTGTCATCTATCATCCTGTCACCCAACATGCTAACCTGCGGTTGAAGGTGCCAGTGATCTCCATCCCTTTACCACGGTTTGCTGGCAGCCACATTTGTTTGGACACAGTGTACCCTGGCCCTGTAGCTGGGGGCATGCCGAAGATGTCACCCAGTAGACCTGGTGAAAAACAAAACAAAAAAATTATTTTAAAATTCAGATTTTCCCTTACTTTACATTACATGCTTTATACTGATTCTTTCTGGAACATTTCCCTGCAATGGCAACAGTAGAAGGCTTCTCAGGATGCCTACTGGGACCCAACACAAAATAGCACACGTCAATAGATGTGTGAGCAGGTCCATGACTTAACAACACACTCAGTGCAGCACACACCTGCAGATGAGGTGTTTGCCCCACCAACTGGAGGAGTGCCACCTGTCGCTGGAGCAGCTGCAGCCTCTGCTCCGCTTCCTCCCAGTAAAGAGTCCAGACCCCCACTCAGCAGGTCTAGAGTGCCACCGGTGAATGCTGGAGGGCAAGGAAGGCTGTGAATGCTCTATTGCTGCACCTTCAAATACCACCACTTTTCAACACTGATGTTACACCGAGTCGTTACCTGGCTGGGCAGCAGGGACGACAGGGGGAGCACTGATGTCCATGTTAAGGAGGTCTGGGATGAGGGAGTCCTGGTTGGGGATAACTGTGGGCTGTTGCTGCTGTTGCTGCTGCTGCTGCTGCTGTGGTTGGTCACTGTTGTTCTCATTGTCTCCTGATGACTGCTTTAAAAATCATAACAATGCTTATTAGTTAAAATATTGATAAAAATGTGATATAAAGAAACACTAAACCTGTACAAGATCATTCCAAAGTTTCTAAGCCAGTCATATCATTGGCTTTATTTTCCCACCAAGGCAACTCAGTGATAATAGCAACAGTGCAAACTTACCTTCGGTAATGCCCTGCGCAGGCCAGTGCGGCCTTCCACAAAGGCTGAAGGTGGCTTGTGATAGACGGAAGCCAAGGATGCAATGTGGCAGATCAACTCATCCAGCAAGGTTGGCTCAATTAAGTCTGTCTCCTCGGCAATGAGGGGCTTTTCTGCCAACACCACCTACAGGCACAAGGCTCGTGTCAGGCGAGACAAAATACTAATCCACACCACACCAATCTGTACACCTTATACAGTAGGCTACAATCTTGACACTAATATATATATATATATATATATATATATATATATATATATATATATATATATATATATATATATATATATATATATATATATATATATATAATATATATATAATATATATATATATATATATATATATATATATATATATATATATATTATATATATATATATATATATTATATATATATATATATATATATATATATATATATATATATATATATATATATATATATATATATATATATATATATATATAAATAAACTTGAATTACATTACCTGTGACTTTCCTCTCTATGTTCATTGCAACACTCCACATTAACATACAACCATATCACTCATTCCCTTAAATATTGATGACAAACTCTAGTCCTGACACTCTAACTAACAATAATGGAGATGAGACCAACACAAACATACAATAACATTCCTCTCTTTACTGCTTCACACTGAGTGGATATGAGAGGCTAAGGCAAGGCAAGGGTGTCCTACTCACCTCCTTGGCTGCCCCGGGGTCTGTGGAGAGGAGCCGCCAGTAGATGAAGCCTCGGTCCCTCAGATCTGGGTTGTCAGAGTCTTGGGTGGCCAGACTCAGCACCTAACAACAAAGTCTTACTCAGTAAGTATCTTTTTATCTTTATCTTTGGGAAAACAAGTCATCTTATTCCTGATTAATTCTCATCTAGAGTGCACTTGTTGAGAGTAGTAATTCAAATGCATGGTAATCTAACACACACACAACACCTCACCTGTTGCACCAGCTCCTGGGTGTCTGTGGGTCGCTTGAGGAACAGCTTCACGATGGCTGTCAGGAGCTGCAGCTGTACTTGGGTGTTCTCATCATGGAAGCCCTCGAGGAAACTCTCCAGCAGCTCATCAGCGTTGTCAATACGCTCAGCATACTCGCCGATGATCCAAATCATGGAAGCTCTGTGTGGACGTGTGAGGACAGCATCAGCACAACAACCCCCTCCTACCTCACTATCAATGTAATAATGGTAAGATAAGATGACATCAAATGAACAGCATGTAAAGCAATGAACACCTTGACTTCCACTTCATCAACCCATCCAAGCATGACAAGGGTGGCAGGAGAGGCTAAGTACCTGGCTTCAGGCTCATCCAAGGTGTCCAGGTTTTCACACAGGGTGGAGATGATGCTCTCATACTTGTTGGGATACTTGCGGAAGATGTCCTTGATAACCACGATGGCCTCCTGCACCACATAGTTCACCTGCAACACCAAACACCGAGCACACGGCATCACCACCCGGGAAATACACACACACACCACATAAATAAAACTACATCAGACACAAACCTTGCATCCACATTCATCCATCTCTCTTCTTTTCTCAGCATCCATTATTTCAATTCCCTTTGATTACTAGTTTCATAGATTTTTTTTCAATGTTACTTGCAAAGGTTACTACACCTCTGACGATTACACTCTATTGCAGTAACTTAACCTTCCTTCTGGTTGAACACACATCACCCACCTTAGTCTGAATCAAGTCCAGGAGAGTGGAGACACACCGCTCTGCAGATGTTTCCACCTTGATGGCACACCGCCCTATTGCCCTCACAGCCTTACGCACAAAGTCCACATCCACCTCTGTGGCATATCTGCAATGTTTGGGGAACAGAGGAGTGTTAAGAGACTAAATAAAATACCACTGACTAATTCTCAAGTTTTCTTACCATAGCACCACATTCTTCACCTTCACAATGCCTGTTCTTCGATTTCTTACTCTCAAGATGCAATAAATTAAGTTATGTTCCTTATGTTAAGTTCATCTGTAAAATCATGTTCTGTTGATGTGTCATGACTGACATTCGCTGCATCATATTAAGTAACAAAAAAAAAAGTTACATTACAGATCCAAGTTAAGGTGCAAAATATCAAAACTTAAATGAACAACTGCATGAAAGTCCCCCCACCAGCCAGTCACTGAAATAATGCTTAGAGGCTCAACTTACTCCTTCAGCTCTGAGAGGACCTGCACAATATTTGCTTCCGATGCCAGACGGATCATGATGTCCAGCTTCTCCAGCTTCACATAGATGGGGTCGTTGTACTTGACAAAGAACACCTTCATCTCATGCTTGAGCAGCTCTGGCCTCTTCTGCACGATGAGGTTGATGTTCCTCAGTGCAACGTATTGAACCTGAATCAGGGTCCAGGGAAAAATCATGAACTTAGCACCTTGAGATTTTGTACAACACAACTTTCTCAACTACTTGTTACTAGATGTGTAGAACATGATTTGGATTGTTATCACATGCAGAAAAGGGTTGGGGCAGGTCAAATTGCATGGTGAGCATAAGTAATGCATAGTTTGAACATTACCATCAGAAACACTACATATATGCACTGTAATCTATTACTCAGTCATGGTGTACCCTTGCAGGTGGTGACACTCACCTCAGGCTCAGAGGACAGCAGAGTCACCAGGGGAGGTGCCAACTTTTTGGTCAAGTTTTTCACAAACTCAGACTCCCCAACCATCAGCTCCATGAACTTCATGAGACACTTGACTGCAGAAAGGACAACAGCAGCATTGGCATGAGCCAGGCGAGGGGTGATGCGCTCACAGATGCTGGATCAAGGGAAGGACATGTGAGAAGTCAGCCCGGCACTGATTGTATTGTCAATTACATTAAACAAATATGTCATTTATGCATCATCAATTCCTTGAAATGTTAACAATTATGTGACCAGCAAGTGGGAACACAGGAACTACTGAACACCAAGCAGCAGGGAACCATTACCTCTGTGCCTCCCGTTCATCCTTAGGACTGTACTGTGAGAGGGCATCCAGGATGAACACTTGGCCCCACTCTGTACATTCATTGAGAGCTGTGAGGAGCTTGTTCATGGTGGCTGCATTGAGCTCCATCAGAGGCTGGCCGGAGCTGCTGGCCTCGTTGATCTCCGTCAGGGAGGCCACTGCATTAGCTACCACCTGGGAAGTGATGGCTTGTACAATACTTTCCCTCATGAAGGTCAGGAATCATTAATAAAACACAACATTAACATGACACAACACAAAACACATGACACAGGTCTTCCTCCTGCATGAAGCCTTGAGGCACTCTTTAAACTCACCATTGGGTTGGAATCTGAGAGGAGTTCCTTCAGTTGGTCAAGGAAGCCCTGATCCTCCACCATGGAAGCATTAATGTCATGCAGTTTGGCCACACAGATGGCTGCCGTCTTCCTCACGTATGGATCCTCATCCTTGAGACACTTGCGCAGGGGTTCACAAAGGTACTCGGTGATCTTGTCCACCCGAATGCACCCCATTGTGCGCACGGCCAGGGCTCGGATCAGGGGGTTGGGGTCTTCACAGTCCTGGGGCACAGAGGAAACCATGCACATTGTAGCTGATACCATTGAAGAAAATACTAAAACAATTGTACAAGTTAAATGTTCAATATAAAAAATCTACACTAAACAAAACCTTCACAAAACAACGTAATCTCTTAAGATGTTTGACACAATTTAGGCATTGTAAAATTCCTCCACTTACCTTAACAAAGGTGTTGACAGCCATGATGGCCATGTCTGGCTGGGACTTAGCATAATTCATGAGGTACAGATACACCAGCTTCTTCAGCTCCAGGTTGTCTGTCTGCATGCAGTTGACCACGTCAGGGAACAGGGCTGACACATCCTTCCCTGGGCAACAAAAATACCACATGAAAAAAAAAAAAAAATAAATAAATAAATAAATAAATAAATAAATAAATAAATAAAATCAAAATGACAATCTAACTTCAAATAAATAAATGGTAAATCTGCAGTGGGTAGACTGGACTCGGTCACGTGAACTTCAACATGTTTTTGAAGCACCTAACTTCAGAGACGCTTTGCGAGGTAAATAATGACGAGCACCGCCTGAAACCTTCACAGATGTGTTCAGTACATTATGTAGGACTTCATATTTATATCGATAATGTCCAAGCAGTAGTTATGCAGAAACACCAAATAAATAAATGAACATAAACAAACAAAGATAAAGAAACTATAAGTAATGTATTAGAACACAGTAGCCAAACACAC
The DNA here is from genome assembly GCA_036785275.1 of Cancer borealis. NCBI lineage: Eukaryota > Metazoa > Arthropoda > Malacostraca > Decapoda > Cancridae > Cancer > Cancer borealis. The sequence goes on along the minus strand of JAXIVD010004316.1, from coordinate 25,051 downwards.
ACACATGCTCTATCCACTTACCAACAGTCATAGAGGCGATAACCTTCTTGACAGCTTCCTTCTTTTTCTCCTTCTTGTCACTGTTGAGCTCAGACTTCAGCTCAAATATCTCCCCTTTCTTGGTGGTGGTGAAGTACTTGGAGTCGGTCATGGTGGTGGTGGTGGGTCTTCCTTCACACGATCTAACCTGAGAAGGGAAATTATACATACATATTGAAAATTAATCTAATATGGATTCGGTAATTCTAACACAAGTGAAAATTTTCCCTCCGTGATTTAATTTTTAACCTAACCTCACAATACTTACTTACAAGAACTCTATATCCTACACATAGTTAGAAGATATTTTCATGAGTTTCCATATGTTGCATTTTGATACATTTAGATACATCCTACCATCGTTCAGAAAATCAAGAGCTAGTAATGCATAGGAACGTAAACCCAATAGTAAAATAAATAAAAAAAACCCATCATATTAAAGTTGAATGAATTAAGGGTGTTTCATCTATAACGATCCAATAAGTAAGAGCTAGTTCGTTATACCACATTACCATTTTGTTTACTGTTTATTACACATCAACCTTAAATCTATTATCCTAGATGTTATAAATTACACAACACCCATCCAGGTGGTCTTAAAACAATACAATATAATAATGGCGACGAGACGAGACCATGCACACATACATACATACACACACACTTCCAGTCCAATCAAATACACTTCCTCACCTCTATTATACGCCCTAATGAACCTACAATATCATATAACCCTCAATAAATCCTTAAGACCCAAAAACATTTCCCATCACACACCACCATGACAGATCCGCCCACATCGATTCACTAAGTTAATTAAACACTCATTTATGCTTCTCTCCTTCCTCTTACACGCCATACAGTTAAATCCAACGCTACCCAATACTGTCTTGTTTTCTTACTCGAAGACTGGTTTAAATTACCTCAAGAATAACAGGAGAGGGGTGATTTAAAGGCCAGCTAAGTGTCGCCGCCGCCCGCCTCACTGCACCTGTTTCGTCTCGGCTCAGGTGCAGTATAATTCTTTTTTTATTTATTACTTTTGTTACTACCTAGAATTTGTGTAATAATCTATATATGCTTTTTTCCAATATAAATTAACCTCTTTCAAGGTATATTAAGCTGCGTTCGGTTCTAATAGTTTTTCTTCTTCTTCTACAGATCATTAATGATTAAGTAATGGGTCAGTCGCAATACAAATCAATTTAATTAAACTTAACTTACATATACATCTAATTATCTATACATAATGCCTGTTTTAAGAGGTTAATAACACAAACCCAGAACATTCCATTTCTTCCTATCCTTGCATTCTCCTTTCTCCTCTTCATCTCATTCTAGAGTCTAGACTTACACGGACATTATAAATAGATAACATCATAATGAAAACCTTTCCCATGCCTATTAAAATGTAGCTTAGGTCAAACATTAAAATCATTCTGTCAAACATTAAAATCATCTTGCCCCACAAATACAGTTAACACGTAGGAAACCAAAGGAAAAAGCGGACAATAATCAACGTCAAGAAGCAGTGAGTACATAGGAGAAGAGGGGATTATCCAAGGAAGCTAGAGGATTGCTAATCCCATCCTTAATACAAGAACTAATCGATGGTGACTAAGTTCGAACTGAGCCTGAGGAAGGACCACCGACCACACACACCTTCCTTCACTCTAGAGAAGAGAGGTCAAGAGGCTTATCCAATATCCAAGGAAGCAAGAAGATCGCACTCTCTTATCCACCCATTACTTTTATAACCAAACGTCGCTGACAAGTTAAAACCAAGCCCGAGTAATTCCCTTTCATTCCCGCACCTTCAGGAGACATGGGGTTGTTCGGCCGTAGTCGCCACCGTGAACTTAACACTTTGACCTGCCTGGCAATGGCCCTAGAGGGTTGGCGTACCACTGTCGAGCTCCACAATGATGCCTTCGTGTCTGGTCTTGTGGTGACTGTGGATGTGTAAGTCACTGGTCATTGCTGTCACTATTTCGTGAACTGTAAGTGTGATTTAATTGATATATATTAGTGGTGGATTTACTAGGTGTTTATTTTTGTCCTCAAGGGAGTGCGAAGGGGTACTGCTGTAAGGGGTGAAATTTTTAAAGATTTTATTGCCACTCCTATAAATTTTAATGGGTGTTTTAGATTCCTATCGTACACACAATGGTTATACACTTATTTTACTGTCAATTATTTTTTTTTTACAACCTAACCTAACCTAACTACTATGTACTACAACATCCACTATGCTGCAGCCAAAGTATAGATTTTTAAAATATATTTTACTGGTTTAATTTTACAGGTGTCTGCCCTTAATGAACACATATACCTTATTGAATTATTAATTGTTGGGTTATTTTCAGAAAGATGAACATAGACATGGAGGATGCCAGATACACTGATGGTAATGGTAAAACAGTGAGGTTGGAGAACTTTCACGTCAGGGGCAGAAAAGTGCGTTACATCCACATACCTGACCAGGTGAGGAAGTATAGATGATTAAGATGGATAACATGTAACTTCTGATAATCTTCATACTCTTTTGTATTGCGGTGCATATATTTTTTCCGGTATGATCGCCATATCTTCATTGTCATGAGAAAAGTATTGCATCATTTCTATGTTGTCATGAACTTGAAATACTAGAATATTTGGATCCTGATTTTTTAACGTACCATGTAAATGTTGTAATTGTAACAATGAAAAAGTTGTACTCCTATCTTTCCCTATTCTGACATTTCTCGTCATTTGTCTCCCTCCAATACCCATTCACTCTGTACCTCCACTTCACTTGTGGCTTCCATTTTATATTCTGCTCTTTAACAAAATTTTTTTTTTTAAATTCCCTCAAGTTAGGTAGCTATTAGACCATATAGTTCGGCTAGAGTTAACGAGAGCACTACTTCTCTCACCAAGAACCTGTCGTGAGCTAGGATCAAACTCACGACCTATAGGCCACGAGGTGAGCACTACCACAGAGCCACCCGGCCCCTTCCATCTTGCATTCTGTTCTTCAACGCTTGATTATATATTCCAAACAACTATTCCACAGCTGCATCTTTTCATACTTAAGCATATCCTGCTATGCCAACAATGCCTGGAGCTATTCCTTCCTTCATCTTCCCTAGTGCTTTCAAATTAACTTCAGGGAACTAGGAAGGTTCGGATAATTTCACGAGGTCTTGTGCATTGTTTAGTACTGAAAGTGTAGCCATTTTTAGAGGAAACATGCTTGGTGCAGATTGATCAGGTAGTCATTTACTCATCAGATTTCTAAAAAGAACAGCATTAGCTACTTGACAAGAAGACACGTTGACTATATTTGTCTCGACACATTCAGGTCTAATGATCACAGTATGTAGCAGTATCATGTAGTGTCCAAGCAAGTAAAAGGGATTGGTCCCTACCCTCCTGGCCTCCCTATAGCCTAACATCATTCTATTCTCTGCACCTCAGTTGGACATGATGGAGACCATTCAGCGGAGGGTGACGGTGAATTTCCCACAACACAAGATGACTGAAAAGGGACACATTGCGCTAAAGCGTTCACAACAGACTCTCAAAAGGTACAAACTACAGCAGGAACAGGAACAGCAACAGCAACAGCAACAGGCAAGCTCAACATCCTCATCTCAGCCCTGGCAGTTCTCATCACCATCTACAAGTAGCAAATGATTGGTCTTATCTAGATCCTAAACACTTTAACATCAATGTCTGTGATAGGAAGGAAAAGTGATTTGTAAGCATCATATGTAGGAAAAGTAATGTATTATTTCATAAAATAAAATTAAATCTCCTTTTTTCTATTATTTGCCCATGTAATGCATGATTCTTTGATAATGTGATTGCACGATATAGCATATTAATTTTATAACAAAAATCTATAAAACAAGCTCTTCATAAAAAATAAAAGGCATAGCAATGCATAGCTAGCAGCACATTTTTCTACACTGTATTACTACTAGATACTCAGGCCACATTAGGTGCATCTTTCTCTCTCTCTGTATCAAAATACTGTATTTTGATCAATTCTTTATTATGAAACTTGCTAATCCGTTATGCATTTGTTGCTTTACACTTTCATAATGTACTGGATATACATACTTCAATAATATATTTCCAGTGTGTTTGCATAAATGAAATCTATCTATATTTATATTTATATTCATATCTATATTTTTATTTATATACCCGGCTACGTAATGAGTTTTTTAGGGATAGTTTTCACATGAATGTAGAGCAAGGGAAGTATATGTTACATAATAGGAGTTTTGTGGTACATATATGCCTTGAGAAATGAGATTAACATCAGTCATAAGTGTGGAGGTAATAAATATTGGTGGGGGCGGCCAGGCATGGATCCAGGATTCTGGTGTGGGGTGGGGTGGGTGAACCAACAACAAACTTGATAAAACAAATTGCAATGCTTAAAAATGCCTGACTAGTCCCTGATATTTTTTTTAACCTTCTACAATGAAATTAAGTATATTCAATAAGGTAATTACAAATGTTTAATATTCATCAGGTAACCCAAATTGTGTTTTCATGAGTTGAAATATCGATGTTAAGTAAATAGATCATCCGTAGGGGTGCAGCAATGATACTACCACTGTATTCCCTGTGGGTTGTGAGAGGCGACCACAAGGGACAAAGTGAGATGTCTGGGAAGTCCCTATTTTTTCTTCTATGAAAAGACAAAGTAGAGAAGAACCCTAAAGATGTTGTCTCAACTAATCCCTTTTAAGAGAGATATAATCAAGGTATATAGATAGATAGATAGACAGAATATTTTTTATTTATAGATTATTTTTGGAGCTGGTGATTTGAACTGAATGACTTTCAAGTTACATTGAAAGTTTGAGTATGTACATATGCATATCTGGTTTGCAGTGTTTATAACTAAAACACTTACAATGGCACCAAAGTTTGTGGTTGAATTACTTGAATTACTGCATTACTGAATAGATTGCATTTTTGCTTTACCTAGTTTAATAAAAACTACCAAACACAAACACATGTGTGTGATCTACACACACACAGAACTGGATTGCTAGCCTTCCACTCCTACCAGATTGTAAGGTTACAACTTCTCGGCTAATGTCCTGCACCTATTCTCTCCTTGAAGAACAGTGACTAGTGTCAAGAGACAAGGCAAAGTTGCATCTATCTGGCCAGGAATTTGAACTCGCCATTACATATTTTCATATCAAAGATTTACTCCCTATTTAAATTTAAAATAGTTCCAATTGGACATACTGAATTATATTTCATAACAATAAACTATCCAGACAGAATTCAGTGAAAAAATAAAACGCATATGCTTAGTTGTACAAACTAGTTACACTACAAATGTGTTTATATAGCCAGGAAAGCCAATGGAATGAATCATCACTCTAGATCTGGTTTCTGAGCCAAGTAAGTGAACGATTATAAACAACAGCAAACCATACTAAAGGGAGCAGCCAAGTAACAGTATGATGACCATGACCAAAGCAAACTCAGCTTATAAAAATAAACCTATATGACTTTATGAAAAATTTGACAGCTTTTTTTTCCATTCCACAAGAAATCACAGATATTTGTCTTAAATCTATATAAAAGTATAACATTAAAAGTAAACAAAATACACAAATTCTAATGAGACATTACCAAACTATTTAGATATACCATATTGCTATTTGTTTAATATATGACTAAAATTCTTAAAATATGGAATAGTACTTAAATTACATCATGTCAGTGAGTTGACATCCTCTACTTTACCTACATTTCAGTCTTTGTCAAGGAAGAGAAAAGCAACAAATTGACACAGCAGACACAGATTGACAAACTGTTTGAACCATCACCGAACATTCAAAGCTTCCTCGTTGACATCTGTGCCTTGAGTATGCTGTCAATTTGCAGCCACTAATCCAGTTTTTGTTTATCTCTCATGGCTTGGTTTTAGCATATCAGTTTCTCTGTGTTACACAGAAAATGCTGCCTCAACAAATGCACATTCCAGTCCTATCACTATTCCATCCTTCTACTCTCTCCTATACTTTAACACTATATCCCAAGTCTCCCTCGGTATCCATCTAAGAACACCGACAAACCCAAAAGATTAACAACTTGGTAAACTACATTACCTATCCAAGCCCAGATAAAAAATTAAGTACTACACTACGCAAGCACTTACTGACTAGCCTTGGCACATACCCTTGTTATTAGAAGGGTTTCCTGCGGGCATGATCATCTTTCCTTTGTTGAAGTTCAATTGAAATGAAATGATTAGCCTTAGTTTATACAGATATTCCTTAACTGTCTTTCTGTCTCTACCAATTCATATAATCTCCTTCACTTTCCATCGCCATGACTCAAGTAACCCCTGTCTTGTAGCAGCCCACACTCTTCCCACAGTACCTTATTGCACTTTAACGTGTATTAAGTTGTGACATTGCTAAGAAAGACTTACTACAAAGTTATTGTAGAAAGACTTACCAGAGAGTTAATGTTTTCATAGTACCAATAGGCTTTCTAGAAGAAAGTTATGAGCACGAATCAATGCTTGTATTATTGAGCAATGTAAGGAGGGGCAGTAAGGATCCATCTGCACCACCTTCTGCAGCAGGTGTCTGGTACTGGGGCAGAACTGTTGGTATGCCAGACTCTGTTGTATGTGCTGCCAGGCTGGATCTGGTCTCACTCACATCACTATATCCAGACTCAGAATTAGAGTTCATGTTGGGGCTTACCAGCTGGGGTATATCGGGCAAGACAACAGCTCCCACTCCCACAGGTGGTGGTTGGGACATGGTTTCACTGTAGCTAGGAGGATCATGTTGCTCATAGGGATTCCCTGCCCCTGGAGACATGCTTTGAGGGACATAATAGTTTGGGACATTGGATGGGTGAGGAGGGGTCATGCCGCACCTCATGTCTACAGGACCTTGCACCCACATGGGCTGACTGCCAGGAGGGAAGGCAAGTGGGTGGTATGCAACTTGGCCATTCATTACCATGCCAGTATAGGGGGGACGCACTAGAGTAGGATGTGTGTAATAGTGTGGGATGCCTTGAGGACCTGGTGAGCGGGGAACACCAGGGGATGGAGATGGGGGCAGAGTAGAAGCACCAGAGGGTGAGGATGATGGGACGTGAAAATGATAAGGGAAGGAGGGAAGTGTGGAAGGGGAATGAAGGGAGCCAGCAGTGTCATACCGCACCTGCAGGAGATGGGGTGTTGAGCCTCTTGAGTTGCTCTCACCCATGGAGATTCCTGGAGGAAGCAAGCAGTTTCGTATGTCAACCTTTTCAAATATAATATTCATTCTGATGCAACTACAAAACATGAAGAAAATATACACCAAGTATAAAACAATGCTAAGAATAAAGGCTGAATAACAGCAAAACACACTAGTAATTATACTTTATAAGATATTAAATTCAAAATTTTCCAAATTCCAGAAAAAAGGACATGTGCTGATGAGCAGTGTTTAACAAACAGCAACTTTCCCTTACTTCTAGCTCGAGCTTGCTCCTCCATCACCATTCTGAAGCTCTCAAGTTCTTTGAACACATCAGTCATTTTTGGACGATGGAGTGCCCTCTGTTTTGCACAGTTCTGTACACAGAATGTTGTAGAAGTTATGGCTTCAGCATTTGATTTAAAAAACATGGATCAAAGTAAGAGACTATACCATCTGAATGCAACCATACAATGCTTCACCAAATTACACTTTCTGCCAACACTTGAACAGCCACCCACCTTGCCCAGCTTGAAGAGAAAGGAAAACACCTCCGGCTCTGGAGTGTCAACAGGTTTCTTATCCCGCACTGCTTCCTGGTCGCTCTCCTCCACCAGCTCCCACTGATTATTGAATACACATTACTCCATCCACTCCAGCGACATGCAGACTGGACTATGTTTTCATCATAGCAATAGTTTCATGAAGCTTCTCAAGAAAATAACATCTCGGAGCACTGGTTCTCTCCAGTAACTATTACCTATCTATCAATATACCTGGCTTATATCCAAACCAAGTATGCTAGTCTAAAGGATAGAAAACGAGTGAGAAAAGTGGTCATCAACATGTCCAATGAACTCACCAGGAACTTCAGGCCTTCTTTTCTCTGATCATCATATGCTCTCAGTCCAGTGCAGACCTCAAACAGCACAATGCCAAAGCTATAAGTATCCACCTTCACAGAGAGCTTCTTGCTGCGAAGGTAGTCCACAGGCAGATAGGGTTTGGTGCCATGGACCCGAGACACCTGCACCACAGGGATAAGTTTGATACACGATTGTATGGATTGTATGCCTGCACTGTAGTAGCAAGTCATTGAAATGTAATATATGGAATTCATATTGGATAAATGGTTAAATACAAACCAGGAAGCTAGTTGAGCAACTCTTTCCTTCCCTTGCAAGCCCAAAGTCTCCTAATTTGGGTTCATAATTCTGATCCAGCAATATGTTTGCACTGGAACGAAAAAACAAAAATAATAATAATAATAAATGATATTCAACTAACTAGCTGTTCAGCATGTAATCAGCTTTGGCCTGTGATTTTCTGTCACTTATCTACCCTTGTCACTACAGGAAGCAGATTTAGGATGATGTAACAAGTCCTGCATTAATATTCAAGTACAGCACACAGAGTAGTGGCTTGCCTCTTAACATCACCATGGATCAGAGGTTTCTCCTTAACTGTGTGTAGGAACTGAAGAGCCCCAGCAGTGCCCAAGGCCACCCTGAAGCGCTGCCTCCATCCCAGCACATCAAGGCCTCGCTGGGAAGAACTCTCACCAAAAGCTTTTATTACCTGTAAATTCCTCAACTTTAGTTAAAACACTGTGATAGAGTAACAACATGATATCAATTTCATGATCTGAATTCAATGTTATCATGGAAATTTTTGATCAAAATGAATTCTGTAGTGTGAATGAAAATGTTGAAAATAGTTTTAAATATAATGCGTATACACTAAAGTAGAGAAAACTTATGAAATGTGATAAGTTGTGTGAATGTGACTGTAAGGTGAGTACTTATACATACGATACCAACATTATTATGCTAGATATACAAATAAAATAATATCTATTCTAGGTACACATTCAGTTGGCAATGTCTGAAAACTTCACATTTATAAGTCGAGTACAACAGCATGTGTGTTTGTGGCTCACCCGACGCTGGAGTCTGTCTTCCAGTGAGCCGTGAAGCATGAACTGGTACACAAGGCAAGGGTACAACTCACGGTCCGTCGAGTACCCATACACCTGTTCACATCACCAACCACAACCACAACCACAACATTTGGAGAAAAAAAAGAAACAAAATTTAAATACAAATACAGAAAATAATGATACTGGAATAAAATTAGTGTTTTGATAGTGTGCATTTATCAGAATATGATGTATGAAATATCAACAAAAAGGCGAGGATTTAGACCATTCAGATCAAGGTTATGTTCTAATCCCCTTCCCTAAAAAGTAAGTTTCTATGTATCTGCATCAAAAACTCTTGCTATAATCCCTTCACAGTGAAAAATTGGTCCATACACTTGCCCTCTTTTTCTTCTAAGTGATCTAAAAACATTCATGAAACAACTGAGGGATGACATTCCGTAGAAGGAGGCTGTGTTCACCTGGAGGATGTTGTCGTGGCGGTAAGATTGCAGGAGTTTCAGCTCATCGAGACTCTGGGTGATGTGGAGGCCGGTTTTATCCAGAAGTGCATTGCCTTGCTGCGGAAGACACCCAACACTTTGGTTACCAGCCAGTCCCGCCACACCAGCCTCACCTTAAGGTGCCTTAAGGTTAATGTGGTATTTCAGAGTATTTCAAGATGACAGACAAATGCTAACTTACCAGGACAATCACATGACAGCTTAATAAAAGGAAGGATGACAGATACAATCTCGTTTTCTAGCTTGCGTTTTACATATTTTCTACACCATTTCCAAAATATATTCATGAGCCTGTTAGCATGCACATACATATTGCAAAAATCACGGTAAAAAAACAACAACATATTGTAGAAAGCCTAGCAGTGGTGACAAAAATTAAAAACATGATGAAACAATACTGAGAATCAAACTTACTGGTTCAATCCTCTTGATAGCCACCTCAGTGTTCTTCCACGTGCCTCTGTACACAGCACCAAAACCTCCACGCCCCAGCAGGTTGTGTTGACTCCAGAGAGCTGTGGCCTCCTCCAGCTCCTTGTAGGGGATCACAGGCACACTGCTGGAAGGGCCCTCAGCATCTGACACATCTATGAAGGAAAAGTGTGTTGTTGAATGACAGAGTTTAAAATATGCTCTGATTAATCATAGCTTACAGTTATAGCAAATGTACCATAACTAATGCCAATGTACTTGAATGAGAAGGTGCTATTCATAATAATCAACAGTTCAAGACCAATGTTCAATCTCCAGAAGGGCGTGTTATCCCCTAGGAGTAAATGTTAACCTAACACTTGACAGCACCATCCATCACAAATAGTCAAGCAGTATGGACAAAATAGTTTTATTTAAATGTCCTTTCATATTCAATGCCTATCTCAGCACAATACGTCTATGTTTGCTTACTGGAAATTTTTCTGGAAGGGGGTTGCTGCTGCTGCTGCTGCTGCTGTAACTGAGGATGCTGTTGGCGTGGAGAGGTTAAGGAGGCTGGAGAGGCACCTACTCGTGTCTGGGCCGTAGTGGAAGAGGAGTTACTGGAAGCACTGGTGGACCCTTCGGACGTTCTTCTGTACTGAGCCTCACGTGCTGCTTGTCGGGCACGTTTTTCCTCAATCTGCAGTGAAGAAGGGTAGAACTTGCTTAGAAATACAGTCATGCATCATCATTACCTGTCATCACCTTCCTGCTTCTCACACGTGTTCATCAAACGTAGGAAAATAATCATCATTCAACATTTTTTTTCAGCATCCCTGTGATGTGGAATTTAGAATATATGTCCTGTATTCTAAATTGTATAGAATAAATTTGCATCCTATTTCAACACACTGTCTCCCTGTGGTGGAGGATGTCTACAAGGTGAGTTTTAATGCCTTTGAAGTGCTCGTACATCATTTTTATTATTTTCCCCCGTGTTAAACAGATGGTTAGGGACACTATAAATTGTTTAAAAAAAAAAACAGAAAAATGGCTGGCATTGGGGGGTAAGCTTACGTTGATAATGGCTGGCACCGCATGGGTTAATATCCCTTTTTATTCCTCTGAGCATCTTGTTAATTATATTTACACAAACACATTCTCAGGTTCAATTTATTGGCATTTTCCATGAAAAAAGCTAGAGTATATTAATCTAACAATCATTGATAGCTCATATCATGTTAGACAAATTTTTTTTGATTGATGAGATCATCTTTTCTTTGCAGTAAGAAGAAAACATGATTAATAAACGAGTGTTAACTACTGTGTTCATACAAAAACTATATTAAGTTTCTGAATCAGCTTGGAAAAACATTAATATATGAGTACAAAATGGATAATAAATTATAGACAGAGGAGCAGCACAGAAATCAGTGATACATGAAGAAAAATATACATAACATATTCAGAATTATCTTGAAGCTAAGAAAGTAATAAAATAATCCACAAATAAATAGTAATCTCAACCAAAATAAAACATAAGATCTATTTTTATAAGCAATTATTTGGTGCAATTTTGATGGAATAAAATTTTCTGTAAATTCAGTAAAAATAAACATTCACATCCCATAACTAACAAGGTTCATGGTACTACAGACCATTGTAATCCTATACTTAATATTTAATACTTTGCATAATTCACTAGGAACAAATAAATTCAAGAGAAACAGTGATTAAGCCTTAAATGAGCACTAGTAAGTGTACTTGAGCATGGAAAATGAGACTGATGAATATGGTGATGTAAGAATGTTATTTTCTTTCCTCTACTTTAAACCCCACAAGGTGTCAATTCTTTACCTTGTTTAAGTAGTCTTTATCAGGGTCATATGGAACCTTCTTGGACTTGCTCTTCAGCTCTTCATTGTTGTTGTCTTCACAGGACACTTCAGGGGAGGTTCTGCAACACAAACAATGGACATCAAAACTCACTAGACTATGCTTCATAATTGTGGTCACTTTTCCCATAATACTTTGAAATAAAACCTTAAAATCACAAACAGCATGAAATTCTTTTATGCAACAGTGTCTTAACCACATGCACTAATACGTACACCCTAAATGACAGTAGGTTTGTCTTCTTGTACAAAGCATCAAATCAATAAGAATACATATTCATAAGGATGTCCTCAGTGTATTCAATCCTTTATCAAAATGTAAATGCTAAAGAACTCAAAAAGGAAACAAAATGTAAAGGGCCTTCTTTCTGTGTTTCTCAAAGCAAACCATTACAATGAAAAAGAAAAACAACTTCCTTCCTCGTCAGAAGCCTTACCCATAACTTTCATTATTGTTGATTTTTCTCTCAACTGCACCATTTGAAAGAGGACTGAGAACTTTATCAGGATTGGCTGCAGTTGGAATACGATGCATGGGTTTATCAGGATTGGCTGCAGTTGGAATACGATGCATGGGTTTATCAGGATTGGCTGCAGATGGAATACGATGCATGGATTTATCAGGATTGGCTGCAGTTGGAATACGATGCATGGCTTTATCAGGATTGGCTGCAGTTGGAATACGATGCATGGGCTTATCAGGATTGGCTGCAGTTGGAATACGATGCATGGGTTTATCAGGGTTGGCTGCAGTTGGAATACGATGCATGGGCTTATCAGGATTGGCTGCAGTTGGAACACGATGCATGGCTTTATCAGGGTTGGCTGCAGTTGGCATTTGATACATGGGTTTATTGGGGTTGGCTGCAGTTGGTACGCGGTGGAAGGTTTGTTTGGGCTGAGTGAGAGCTGAGTGAAGGCCGGGAATAGTTTTGGAGTTGGCAGCAGTTGGTATGTAATCAACTTTCTTAGGTACAGCACCTATTGGAGCAGGTGCCTGGGTAGGGGATGCCTGAGCTGCTGGCTGGTGGAGTGTAGGTGCACAGGTAGTGGTGATGCTCATGTCAGGTGTTGCATACAGAAGGGATACTGGGACTTTAGAGGAAGAACAGTGGTTGACGTTGGAAGGCTTCTCATCGGGGGTCTGAAGGTTGTGGTAGTGAGAGGAATCCAAGGCACAGGCTCCTTCCATGCTATAATTCTGGTGTGCAGTGAACATTTATAATTAATTGAAGAAATATCCAATGTTCTAAAAAGATAAAAGTTGTTATTCACACTTATTACACATAGAAATAAAAAATACAAGAATACAGTACTTGATTTTGTTGAGTATGTATATGACCAGATGTATTTTGGGATACGGATAATGAAGACTTTTCTTGAGCACTTTGATAGCTAAGCATTGGCAAGATTGAGGCTGTTGGTGTTGTGCCGGGTCTGAATGAAGCATCATGACCCGTAGGCATTACATGGTGACCTGCAGTTATTGCTGGCACCTCCTCGGGCTCCATGATTACCACTCCCTTGGCAGCCTTCTTCTCCACAAACACATCAGTGAGGCGAAGCTCGGAATCCTTGAACAGCAGGTGATACTTGTCTGGAACTGTAATGACTAGTTGAATAATGCACACATTTTCCCTTTTCCTGTACAAGCAAACTGGCACCCAAGCAAGAAGCAAAAATTAAGCAAAAATAATATAAACATAAGGATTCATAAGAAAATTAGTTGTATGCTTTAAGAAAGTCATTGTTAGGAGTTGCAAGTTATCAACACATCAAGAAGAAACACAAATATCCGAGCCAATACTCACCACAAGACTGGAGTGCTCTCAAGGCTTGAAAGTGTTCCATCCTCCACAGGTAGAGGAAAAGCTCATTGACTGTGTGGTTCTGCTGACCCCATGCCTGCAGCAGCCGGTTGGTGGGCGAGTCACCGCACCGCTCAGCTCGACGGAACTCCTGCAGCTCACTCCACCTGAGGCCCATGTGTGTGCCTCCTGTAAATACAACACTCCGTCAACCACAGTTCACTATTTACTCTACCAGAATGTATTCCAGATTTCTAAAATTATCTTATAGTTTAACCCAACCATAACCTGCATGTATATTTATAATAAAGAACTTTGTATAGTCCTCTTTACTACCAGGTGTATTTGGTCTGTAGGCAAAGATAAACAATGTATTCTCTTCCTTAATTTAAGAATAAAGAAATGTACGTAGCTAATAGTTTGACTACAGTTTGGAAGACGAATAACACTAGGGTACCTACTACAACTATTTTCTTAAATACGTTTTTTATTTGTTTTATAGCTTTTATCAACCACAAATAATACTAGCATGGATATATTATATATTATTTTTTCTAACATTTACAGGCCACACTGCACACAGGAAACTGACTATGATAAATTGGGGCACCATAAGAGCCAACATAATATTTCTACCTCGATCCTGAACCCACAACTTTACTAACTCAGCGCTGCAGTGGCCTTAAGAACATATACCCATGTCTATAATCCCTATCACTGAGCTGCCCGTCCATGGCTAGCAGCAGGACATTGGGTGCCTCCCTGGCACGCCTTCTCCATCTCTCTCAGCGGCGACACACACCCCAGTGCCCCAAGGTCGTCTCTGTCTGCCCTACCTACCCAGTTTTTCCCAGTCATCATTGGAGTCGAGGATGTTACACAGCTGCTTCCTCACGGTGTAGGGCAAGTCGTACACGTACTTCACCCCGTGGGTATTTTCATGTGCCCGGGACATGCCTGGCACGACTCAGAGCCACCTGTCACACACACGCTGCTGTGTTTACTGTTTACCTACTACAGCTGCCTCTCAGGGATGCCAACTCCCAGCCATTGCTTTGCAAGACTGCCAACATCTCCTTGGGAACTCAAAAACATATATATTAATTCCACATAATTTAATCTCTGTCCTGATGCATTCATTGCCTATGTTACTTACTAATATTTTCAGTGATGCAGAAAAGGAAATATTTCAATGGTAGGAATTTGGTTTATAAAGCTTTACTGAGAAGGTTATCAGCTGCAGGCACAGCCTTGAGGCATTGTGTTTATAAGGTCGAAAGTGTAGCAAGGTAGTGTTCCTATCCTTGAAGAACACCACCATTACTTACAAATCAAAGTGTATCTCATTAGTTATAGTGTGAATCAACGCGCTTATTATAACCATATCATGCATACACAGATAGCTGCATATATTGATATCTGAAAACTTTGCTGACTGAGCACGAAGGGAGACAAGATTAAGGTTGTACTATAGTAATACGTAATATATCAAGATATTATGGCACCAAAAAAAACAACTTAACGATTTATTGTAATTCTATTAAGCTATAAGTGATATGGGTGGACTTTTAGCCCTTAAACACTTAGGTTAATGAGCTCACTTTTATCTGACGACACTGACACATTAATCCATGTTAGGTAATCCGTGCACGTCATTAGATTACAGATAAAGAATTACACAACGTACACACAATGTTAATGACTCATTATATTAATACTGTTGTGTAAGTGGCTATTACGACCCTTTTACTGAAACTGTAAATTAATTCACTTACATAGCTATCTGATTCACGTTCCCTCACTATGATTTATGTACGCAGTAATATAAACTATAAATCATAATGCGTATTATGAGTCATATCACTATATTAAGGATCAAAGTGTAGGTAAGAAGGCAGCAGAGAACAAGTCCATTGATTATACAATTTGAAGTCTGAAGCGTGATAGTGCCTCGCCCCGCCCGCCTCCCACGCACGGCCGCACGCCCGTGTGTGAAACGTGACTGCTACAGAGGGACGTCTCCGGCAATGGGGAAACAGCAGTACATAGGGAAGAGTCGGACGAGGGCGGCCAACGTGCTCCCAGACTCCCGTGGCGAAAAACGCGCTAAACAAAGGGTTCCGGAGGACTCTTGCGATAGGACGCCATAAGAGTGGGTGATAAGGGAAGGTTACGTGGTAAGTGATCAAACGCACATAGCCACTGCTTCCCACGCCTCTCCTCTACTCAAGGGGGGCGTGACGTTGGTGTGTGCGGCTCTCCTAGTCTCTGCTTACTGCTTCTTTTTCACATGAACAAGAGGATAAATTAGTTTGAAATCTGGCGATGTATCAAAGCCAAATAAAGCCTCCATGTACTACTTCAGAAAACGGTTTCGGGGAGACAAAAGCATTCTGGACAAACTGATCCACGTATGCAAGGACGGTACGACGGGTTCTGAACCAGGCTTATTCTTTGCATTGATATCTGATAAAGGAAAATAATCTATTGACCTCCATTGCTGTGAGAATGATAATGATAATGTCACCAGTAATCGTACATCTCAATCATAACAGAGAGAGAGAGAGAGAGAGAGAGAGAGAGAGAGAGAGAGAGAGAGAGAGAGAGAGAGAGAGAGAGAGAGAGAGAGAGAGAGAGAGAGAGCTACATCCTCCTCCTGTTCCTCCTTTTCTTCCTCTTTCACAAAGTTCCGTTGGATAAACATAACCATGGATGACCTACGTACTACTTTTTTTTACTTGCTAAGGTTTCAAACACCTCCGTCCTCGATCACATCCTCGTTAAAACAACCACAGAAATAAGACAATCGGAAAAACTTCACATTTTGATTTCTCTTTCAGAAATTGTATTTAGATATCTAATTTTTTTCCCTCAACATAAATAAATTGCCAATCGCCACAATTGAGCAAATAAATGGTGATAATAATGATTAATGATAATAATAATAGTAATAATAATAATAATAGTAATAATAATAATAATAATAATAATAATAATAATAATAGTAATAATAATAATAATAATAATAATAATAATAACAATAATAATAATAATAATAATAATAATAAAACACTTGTCATTCATAGATATCGATTGTATGGCGTTTTTTATTATACTTATGAAGTCTGTTCCTAACCAGTTGGCATGAACACATACACATACATAATAAGGACATCCAATGACAATGATAATAATGATAAAAATAATAATAATAATAATAATAAACTATGTCTCTAATCACATCTCTCTGCATAACCGTTATAATCACCCCTCATTCTGTTATTAATTAGATACGCATTCACTGTTCTTCGTGGTACTCAGCAGGCCAGCACGCCCCCTCACGCCTCACGCCTCACGCTGCGGCCTTGCTCTATCAGCAGCCTTCATTATGTTGCCTTGTTACTAACTGGAGGGCTGATCGAAGCTAATGAGATAATTAATTAATCACCACAGGCGCGTGCGCATGTGTGTGTGTGTGTGTGTGTGTGTGTGTGTGTGTGTGTGTGTGTGTGTGTGTGTGTGTGTGTGTGTGTGTGTGTGTGTGAAATAGATAGATAGACAGACAGACATCTCACGCCCACCACTATTTTATAATTAATGTAAACATGAATGAAAAATAACTAAAAACCACCCGGATCACATACAAACTTTCTCGTCACAAAAAAACGAGCATCAGACAGTTTCTTTCTGAGAGAGACCTGTTGACATGGGCGTCGTGAGCCTGTGACAATTGCAATGGTAAACCCAACGGTCCCACTGACACACTCTTCCCCCACCGACCTCCTTCCTCTCCCTCCCTGCCTACCACACCTATACCCCTGATGAAAGACTTTATACGAGTATGCTGTATATGGTGGTTGTACTATTAGTGTTGTAAGGTAATTAAGTCATCCAAGACAGAAAGTGGTGATGATAACAGCCAACTTCGTGTTATCTATCCTATATGTGTCACGAAATTACATTAAAACATGCGTGTATCACATTACTGAGTTGGAAAATGTTTGCATCTTGCTGTCAAATCTTTTCAGGTTTGATGGCTAATTTCGTAAGGAAATGGCTACATCGCTTTCCTGTTGGAGTGATAGCCGAGAGACAAGACACAGTCAGTCACTCTCTTTATAACATCAAACAGGTATTACAGAGGCTACTCGGCCGCCACAGTGCTGCGGGGAGTCAGGCAGGCGGGGTGTCAGCCGTATCTATCGTTGTTGCCTCGCCGATGTGTAAACTTTCATACAGACGTAACGATCATTGAAACGGATCAATACATAGGAGCAAAACGTTAAACTGTATTAATGTTATGAATAAAAACGTTTCATAACACTTGATTTAGTAGTTGAGAACAATCATGAACAATAATCGAATGAAGACCATCCGTGAGGTAAGGTGAGGAGAGGAGAGTGAAGGGGTCGATGTGATGTTCAGTGTTAATCCCGCCCACCCTGCACCCCGGCCCCACCTCGCCTTGCACCGCACCTCATTACCCAAACCATTGCTGTCTAGGGTAGATGATCGCTAGGGTGAGATGACATCTTGCATCAGTGTTTAAAAGAAGACGGAATCCACCAGGAATGGATAACTAACTGCTAAATGAAGTATACATGTGTGAATTGTCTTATACAGTATACACTGCGTAGCTGCTGTCTCCAGGGGCCACACCACACTCTTCTCTCTCAATGCTGGATGTAGAAATTTACCTCCCCGTACGTACACTCATAAGTCGCTGGCAACGTATACACGGGATAACTTACCAGTATACACTGCACGATAAAGGATAATTTCACTTATCATTGCACATGGATATGATGAAAAAGCTAAAACAGGTCGTGGTCGTTTGTGGCAGAGCTGGGAAGTGGAATGTGTGGTGGCAGGTGCCGGGTGGCAGGCAGGCAGAGGGAAGAAAGCGAGTTCCCAACGCGCTAGACAACAACGTAGCCTTATGAACTTCTATCCAGAATTGGGCAGTTAAGAGACAGTGGAGAGCTCATCCTCACGTCAAATGTCACAAGGATGCTGGGTTGCGTGCCCCCTCCCCCTTCTCCAGTCACGTGTGTGCGTATGTTCGTCTTGAAGACGTGGGCGAGAGAGAGAGAGAGAGAGAGAGAGGGTAATAGCGAGGAGGGAAGGGGCCCTGGGCGGCCGCCGGCCGGAAGAGGGAGGACCTACGCGTGTCTGAGCGTGGCGTAACCCTTGTCTCCCTTCCTCCTTTCCCCTCCCCCCTTCACGCTACCTACACGCAAGATGACACGTGTTATATTCATCAACCATATTTGTCCCTCCCCTTATCTAGCAAGCATGGAAGCAATGGGAGGCCCCGGGGATGGATTGATTGATGTGGTGTGTGTGTGTGTGTAATATCGACCGGGCGAGATGGACGGAAGGATGGAGATAAACTCGATCTCTCTGGTGACATTTGTCTCTTCCCTTCTCGCAGCAACACTTGAAGGGGAAAAATATAGAGAAAGGGCATTTTTCTCTCTCTCTCTCTCTCTCTCTCTCTCTCTCTCTCTCTCTCTCTCTCTCTCTCTCTCTCTCTCTCTCTCTCTCTCTCATGCCCCCCTTCTCCCGGTTAATGAACTCGTAAGGTGAGCTCTGCCATGGCAATAAGGGTGATTTTCCCCGCTGAATATGTTGGAACTAAAACTCTTTTGCGTAAGTGAACCCGTGACCTCAAAACCACAGTCGATACACATCACTGACTTTTTCAGGGCGCTTTTTCAACAGGAGACCATAAGTGATGGGATTACGACGGGGTGTCCCACAGCATACCTCTCTCCCAAATCGCAGGCCGTCCCACCTCCTGTGACACGTTCTAGGCCTCTCCATCGACCATACACGTTACTGAAGCCTTCAGATCTGTATAAGTAGCCTTTCCTGGTGTCCAGGGAGTCTAAGAAAGGTTATAAACCCGGTAACTTTGTCTCAATGTGGATGCACCTGTTAACGGTGGTGAGGTGCGGCGCGCTGGTACCGTACCTGGGTGTCTGGTGTCGGCTGCTGGTGTTGCCATATGACTGATCTATATTTCTGGGGTGATAACGTTCTAAGGCTTTCAGATATGCAGTGGACGAGTGGAGTGTGCTTCTTGTGTGGTGCTACACGGCACGTGACCACCTGATGAGCCATTTCGGTGTTCAAGGTTTAAATTTGCGCAGGAAGCCGCGTGCGTCCCTGGCGTTTCGCACTGAAATATTGAGAATGTGTTCCTTACGCAAGGGACTCGCTGCCTCTCTCCTTTATGTTGTTCTATTTACAAAATTGCCGTCAGTGTAAATGGAAATGCGCTGGAGATGCATAAAATATGTAAAAGAGAGGGGTGCTAATGAGCGATGCTGAGGAAAATGTTTGTTAATTGTGCGGGCTAATTAGGAAGGCTGTTCGATAGGCTGGCCCTGTCTTACAAAAGGAGAGCCTTGCCTACACGGGCCTGCCCCTGCCTCCCTCTCTCCCGCCGGCACAGCAAGGAAAACAGAGCCGCCCTGCTCTCACTCCTCCCTCCATCCATCCCTTCCCTCCCTCCCTTCCACTCTCCGCTCTCTCTTTCTCGCTCGTTGCTGCAAATTACTTATGTACATTATACTTTGAGCCTATACAATAAATAGTGGAAAGCATCCTGGTGTTGTATTCATCCGTTCCTGAGTGTCTAACAGCTGATTAAACACTAGGGTTTCCATGTAAGAGCTGATCCATTGATGCTTTATACTATACCTTCTTATATCAAGGACATATATGCTAACATTGAGATGCTGAAGTCATTTTATATTTGTATGTATTGTGCATGAAGCTAACTACATAATATATTTAGTTCTTCTACATACCAGAAAGACAGTTTTACCTCCTCAGCCCTAACACACTAGCTGGCCATTACGTATATTCTGGCCATCGTCCCAACCAGACCATTGAAGTGGCCACCGTAGCACTTACAGCACACATACAAACAAAGGAAGAAAGATAAACACACACACAATAATGCACAATAAACATACAAGGTAAACAATGCTCATATTGAACAGAGGAAGGCAGGCAGAAAGAGCGCCTCTCCTGACAATGCTTGGGCGCGATAATAGGCATTGTTTGACACTGCTACACTGAGCCCTTGGTTCTCACTACTACTACTACTACTACTACTACTACTACTAATAATAATAATAATAATAATAATAATAATAATAATAATAATAATGATAATAATAACAATAATAATAATAATAATAATAATAATAATAATAATAATAAAGGGTTTCATTCCCACTTGGTAGGTAGGAGGAGGGCAGTAGGGCTGTGATGATGCCACGCCTTCACACAGCAATGCCTCAATCAACATCACATCTTCGTGCGAAAGACTCCCTCCTCCACTATAAAGGCAGGGACACGCCAGTCACTTCCCTCACACCCCTCACCACCTGCATCACAGTCTCCACCAACTCTACCACAGCTCTCCCGTCCTAGTAGGTGTTTCGCTTCCTTCGTCAGCAGTGTGGTGTGTCCCAGCGGCTTGAGAAGAGAGTAGCATTTTAGTGTTCTGCTCCCTCTGAGGCTGTTCTGCAGGGGAGGATGATGAGGGTATCGCCCGTCTTGCTGGTGGTTGTGGAGGTGATTGGTGTCGTCTTCGCTTCTGAACTCTCGCACAGGGATGAGAGATGTGAGTCTAAAACGCCGAAGTGTATATTTACATTAGAAACATTCCCTAAACATATTATAAACTACTATTTATACATTCGTTACCTTGCCACTGTGATTTTCCTTCAGCATACACAAAGCATGTAATGTATATAATATGTTCCCCCCCCCCCCCCAAGATGCGTAACTGTCTTCACTTAAGTTTGTGGGAGTCGGTTGTAGTGAATCAAGGCCGGGAGGTTATTTTCTTTTTACTTTCTTTTCAATTTTTGTTTCCCTCTCAATCAGTCCTCTTCACCGCCAACCCCTTGGTGTGTGATGGAGACGCAGGCCACCAGGGAGCGTGTCTTCCTTACTTCCAGTGTGACGTATACGAAGGCGTGACAGAGGGAACATGCAAGCTCGTGGGCCAGTGTTGTGTGGGTGAGTATGAAACGAGGGCCATCACTACTACAACAACAACTACTACTACTACTACTATTACTACTACTACTACTACTACTACTATTACTACTACTACTACTACTACTACTACTACTACTACTACTACTACTACTACTACCACCACTACTTTTTTTTCTACTACTACTACTACTACTACTACTACTACAAATACCTCCACCCGTTGTTTATTTGCGGGGCTCCACTAATTGGAGGTCACCAGCCCCAACTCTGTTCGCTAGTGACTGTGGCATCCAACCATAGTTCTAATCATTATTATTTTTACCTTACGCATCTAATTATACTACAATTCTTCCTATATATATATCTTTTATTTACAAGTCCCTACGATCTACCCTCGGTCCGCTCTCCACTACTGTGGCCTCACAGTCGAGGCCCGTAATGTTTGTGTTGGTAGGGGTGGAGTACCTAGTTCCCCTGCTGCTGCTGCTACTACTACTACTACTACTACTACTACTACTACTACTACTACTACTACTACTACTACTACTACTACTACTACTATTTCTTCCCCTTAACAGTGAAAAGGTCGTGTGGTGAGACATCTCCAGCAAGAATCACTTACTTCACCAGTGCAAATGCAAATGATGACACCTGTACCGTTAGCATCACCACCTCCACCAAGATCAGCGCCCCAGACATCTGTCAGGTGAGAAAGAAGAGAGAGAGAGAGAGAGAGAGAGAGAGAGAGAGAGAGAGAGAGAGAGAGAGAGAGAGAGAGAGAGAGAGAGAGAGAGAGAGAGAGAGAGAGAGAGAGAGAGAGAGAGAGAGAGAGAGAGAGAGAGAGAGAGAAAAAAAAATAGACATCATTGACAATTATCTCTTTCCCTTTCCTCTCTATTCGTCCCACCACCACTACCACAGCTGCACGTGACCTTGGATAAGTTGAAGTTGAATGAGCCTGATGCAGATGGGGAGTGCACAGAACAGTACCTGGAAGTGGTGGGCGGCAATGAGAACTCCATAAAGGTCTGCGGCGTTGGGAATAAACAAACCCGTAAGTGCAAGTACCGGGGAAGTATTACTGGGGGAGAATTACTGGGGGAAGTGTTTACTGTTGTTACATAAAATCAGGTATACATACAATCACCCTAATCCCTGTTTTCCCCATTAATTAAGCGTCCACCAATCATGTTAATTGTTCAGCTAATCACCAACCAATCACTCAAGTTGAAAAAAACCCCCCAATAACAACGTAACACACACAGCAAGAATATCCATAAATTAATCTCTTAAGACTTGTGTACGTAACTCAATTATCGTACATTCCCTTCCCTTATTTTACATCGTTCGTACTATTCACTTTTCCTATATAATCTGCCGTTGGTGATAAAACTGATAGCTTAATGAAAGGACGCTTCCCTCCGCAGTGGTGGTGGACGTGGAGGGGAAAGAGGGTCCCTTTGAAGTATCGGTGGTGAACGTGAATGGGAACGCAGATTCAGCCAGCGAATGGGAGGTGAAGGTGGTGCAAGTGCCCTGTAATAGTGATGAGCTAGGTAAGTGTACGTAGTGGTAGTGCAGGAGCATTACTCACACAGACCACTCACCACAGGCTTTGTTATACACTCGGACCCTTCGAAATTCTTGAGATTAATGGTTGTAATCAATCGACGAAAAGTGATAGTTTCAGTAGCTTGTTAAGTTGTCATTATTTCTTAGTTTTATCTTTGCCGATGATCAGTTAATACAGCTTCATACAGAAACTTAAGGGTAAAAACAATATTTTACTCCTAAGCGACAAGGGCGAATACAGATTGTACACAATTACTTATCAATCTCATCTCACTGTGTTTCCTGCTACATTTCCTCCGTCCCTTGCCATGCCTAGCGCCCAGCGGCTGCGACCAGTATGTTACGGGGATCGAGGGAGAGGTGATGTCCTTCAACTACGACACTAAATCTTCCACCAAGACACATGATAATGGCATGATCGGTAAGTACATGCCCATCTGTTGTCAAAATCTTAGAATCATTAGAATGTTTAATTCAGTTTTATTTTCAATGAAGAACACCGAAAGAGTTTTCTTCATTATTTACAATTTTTTTTCACGATTTGGTTTGAACTCTCCGGTTCTGCTTTATTCAACAGGAAGCCGCCACCTACAGGAGTCGTACACGATCTGCGTGCGTCCTGAGGAGGGATATTGTCGTATCAGATGGAGCGTGGATGATGAAAAATACGCCTTTACTCTTAATGGAAAACTTATCCCCGATCCCGCGTTTCCATGGTTGCCTGTATTTCGTAAGAAAGAAGCTACTCCTTTAAATACGTTTTCTCTCACTACATCATATTCATGCTTTGCCATCTTTTTGATGGTAAACTAAGTAACATGAAAAGTAATCACAACTAATCGAAATTCATATTGTTCCCTTTATATTAGTCGGTTAATGGACATACACAACAAAACCAGTGGAAGCTAAACTAGAGTAATGCCAATAACCACTAAGTCTAAGCGTTCCAAGGCCAATGGTATGAAGACAAACACAGCTGTAGAACTCCTCTAAACACACTTCATTATTACCTTCACCCTACGACTATTATAACCACTACAATATGTAACATTGCCTCTATTTCCGATGCTACAGAAGCCAGCATAAACGACGACTGCACATTCACTGACTACCTGGTTTTCTCGGATGCAACTGAAGACGGGTTCGACGAGCCAATCTATATTATCTGCGGCACGGGATTTCCTGAAGCCGTGATCAGTAAGTGTCCACAACCTGCCCTGCCACGCTTCGGAACGTTGCTATTTCCCCTTAATCTCTTCTCTTTCTTCTTTTTCGGACGACGTGTTCTAATTCTCCGTGAAAAAGTGGAGGCCAAATTTATCCTTTAAGTCTGGCTGTAACTCACCGTCTAGCTGGGGGCTGTGGTGGTGGTGGTGGTTGAAAGGAGGAGGAGGAGGAGGAGGAGGAGGAGGAGGAGGAGGAGGAGGAGGAGGAGGAGGAGGAGGAGGAGGAGGAGGAGGAGGAGGACGAGAAGGAGGAGAAGGAGGAGGAGAAGGAGGAGGAGAAGGAGGAGGAAGAGGAGGAGGAGGAAGTGTAATTAACTTGATAGCAAACCTAATAATAGTATAACAGCACAAGGAAGTAAAAATAAAAACAGAAAAAATTAAATAGAATAAGGAGAATGATA
>JAXIVD010004315.1:10000-12500 GCA_036785275.1 Cancer borealis | reverse complement strand
TGGGTTTTTTTCTTCTATTTCTTAATGAGTCCTTACTGCATTGTCTTGTCCAGGTTTATTTTATATACGTGATGTAGTCATAAACTTCTCGCAAAGGAAGAAAAAAATGGCTGAGTATGTATATATAGTTTTTTCCTCATTTATTTAGGTGTGATGCAATAAAAATAAATGGTATATTGCTACTTTAAAGGACGAAGCGGAGGAGCAGCGTATGTTGAGTATTGAGGATCGGCGATGCTTGTTGAGTCTTGCTACATATCATTAAGAGAAGAACCATAACTAAAGCTGCAGATGAAACCAGATCCTATCCCCTTATCCTTCCCTCACACACCCACTCACCCCTTGGTACCACAGCTGACGAGACAGGTGGCAAGAAGTGGTCAGACACACACACACACACACACACACACACACACACACACACACACACACACACACACACACACACACACACACACACACACACGCACACAAACGCACACACGCACACACACACACACACACACACACACATACACACACACACACACACACACACACACACACACACACACACACACACGCACATATACACACACACACACACACACACACACACACACACACACACACACGCACACACGCACACACACACACACACACACACACACACACACACACACACACACACCAAAGAACACAGAACAATGAAAGTGAATGACACATACATTATTAGGGTCCTTATTTTCAACACCCATTTCTTGCAACAATAAAAAAAAAAAAACTTTAATCGAATTGTATGGCAAGTCACATGCTGGTATTGTGTCTTGATGACGCAATACCTTTCATATTTCAGCTTCAATAATTATAGTTTCCTATAACTATGCTGCACAATATCCACTTCGAGTCTCTAAATCAAGCTTAGCGAAGGGTTGTATACCGGCCTCCATATCAATTTAAAGTTCCCAGTAGCCTCTGGTACCTCTCAATACGACCCGGTGCTCCCTCCCTCCAGTCCAGTATTGAGCTGGAGATGCCACCCTCTAAGCAGATGGTGAGCCAAGTGTTGTTCCTGTCTTGGAGACGGGCTATCACGGCTCCAAGTTTAGTCTGTGTTTGTGTGTTTGCATTATCAGCAGAATTAATTATTTCACGATAATGATGTCAAAGGTTAAGGCCACTTGGGCAGTGATGTTGTCTCCTCTCACCCCGTTTTCTTTTCTGTCTCAGAAGTAGATACTGGTCGTGTAGTTTACTTTATTCTTTGGATTATGGATATAAAACTTCCAAGTGTTTGTACTCAAGCAAATAGCCATGTATCCTTATTATTTTTTTATAGAAGATATTATTGTTTTTCCCCAAATCTCATCATGGATCTTATTAGTCTTTTTTTCTGTTTTTTTCATAAGTAAACTGTAGTACGACTTTCGTTTTCTCGGTGAGGGCAAACATTTCCCTTTTCACCCAAAGCCTTAGGTGACCAACCATCGAAGGAGCCCAGCGTACCACTTCTTAAGGAACTCGTGCCCTACAATTTCACACAAATATGTTTATCATCCTTGAGGTTTTCACTCCCTCCTGTAGTCCACCTGCCCGGACCAAGTCACCCTTTCACCTTCTCAGCCACCCATTATTATGGATATTAGACTTTCATCCACCCGAGTTATTCATTAAACAGAGTCCCATGCAGCTACCATTCACCTCACCACCACATAAATCTCGTGCACGACCAAGTGGCTTCTGAATAGTGTTGCTGTAGGGGGCGGCACGGGCAGACCCACGCTTTCACCAGCCTTCCCGTGGCCATCTCCAGTAATTAGGGAGCTCATAAAAAATCGCAGGGTCGGTCAGTCTACTCGGGGCAAGTTTGGGACGAGCCAGCGAGGGATCACGTGTCAGGGCCAGGACTGAATGTTTTGTTTGTTTGTTGTTGTTGATGTTGTTGTTGTTTAATTGTCTGTTTCTTGTTTTTGTTTTTTTCTTTCGTTGGCGGAGTGATGTGTGTTGTTGGGTGTCACTGTGGTTGTTGGTGATGATGTCCTGGTGTCGAGGTGTGTCTTTTTCTCTCTTTGTTGTGGATATATTTTACAGTTTTTGTTTGTTTGTTTTTATGTTGGTGTTGAGAGTTGTGTTGTAGTGATGTATATAGGTGTGTTGTGTATGACAGGCGGTACTGGAGACAACACAATTATTTATCTTTTTTTCCTCTCTCTCATATATCCGGTTTTTCAGCCTTTTCCTTTGCTTTTTGTTGTTTCTTGTTGTTGTTCCTTGGAGGTTTTCACACAACGCATCGCTTTCTTACACTGCATGTCTTTTCATCGCATTTCTACATTATCAACCGTAACCTGAGACGTTGATGTATTGCCCTTTACACAATGATAACTAAATGTACGTACGTGTTGTTCAGTGTTTTTCGTGCAAGAAACATATTCGACATCCAAACCTCCTTCAGAGAACCTAATGGTATGCTAATTTCCTCGTAAGTTTTCTGAGAAATTTTACGGAATGAAAAATTATT
>JAXIVD010004315.1:2500-7500 GCA_036785275.1 Cancer borealis | reverse complement strand
GGATTTTTTTCTTCTGCCATTTTTTTTTTTTTTTGAATTGGAAAACGCACGTAAACGAAGGCAAAGTCGATATGCTTTTACAGGCACTCAGTCACTGCCATCTGACACTGCACACGAGAAAAACAGCTACCTACTTACACACACACATAAACACACACACACACACACACACACACACACACACACACACACGCACACGCACACGCACACACACACACACACACACACACACATCCTTACAGTGTCATACCCGCAGGGAGGTGTACCACAACAACGTCAAACATACAAACAATTTCATCTAAGCAGCATTGGCAGAATGAACAACATTGGCTCGACAGCCTCTTGCCCTTTGTTGACCACACACACGCAGGCCAAGATGCAGGTCGCGGGTCCGCCCAACAGCACCTGGCCATTCTCTCGTTCTCTCGCCCACCTGTACTCTCCTGCGACTTTACTTTACATTCATTTACCACATTCACATTCACTTAAATATTTCCTTATCCATTTTCCTGACCACCTTTAATATGCAAATTATCTTTAATACCTTTAATTAATATTGTCTGTAAATCTATAATGAATATATAATGTCCACTTGTTCTCACACTTCTCTCTCACTCTCATGCTCCTTTGATTCTCTAATGATTTGTTCCGTTTATTTAAGTGGTCCATAAAACCACAATCCCTTCACCTGCTCACCTCTACCGTCTATGCTTTCTACATTTAACATTTCCCTGCCTGTCTATCCATATATGAAAATCTACCTCAAAGCAGCTGTCTTGTCTTCCTACCTTCTAATATTTTTTTTTCTCCATTTTCCGAACCGTCTCATTATCGCTGACCACTCTTACCATATATTTGATTATCCTTTGCTATTTTTTTTATCTCGTTGGCCACCTGTTCATAAACTAATCCACTTATTCCTCTTACATGAACACAAGTTTGCATGACCACTCGCTTAGTTCTCGTTCAGTTTCCTCTCATTTGTCTTAACTCTCTGGCTACTCTGCTATTTATCTCTTACCCCATTCTCTCTCTCTCTCTCTCTCTCTCTCTCTCTCTCTCTCTCTCTCTCTCTCTCTCTCTCTCTCTCTCTCTCTCTCTCTCTCTCTCTCTCTCTCGCTCTCGCTCTCGCTTTCTCTCTCTCTCTCTCTCTCTCTCTCTCTCTCTCTCTCTCTCTCTCTCTCTCTCTCTCTCTCTCTCTCTCTCTCTCTCTCTCTCTCTCTCTCTCTCTCTCTCTCTCTCTCTCTCTCTCTCTCTCTCTCTCTCTCTCTCTCTCTCTCTCTCTCTCTCTCTCTCCTTGGCTTCCTTTCCTCTCTCCTGACCTTTCCCTCCCTCCCTCCTCCTCCCTGGGCTATTTCTCACTACTCTGACCTCTCACTCCCTTAGTTCCCGCCCCTGCTTGCTGCCCACTCCCATTACCCCTCACTCAATCACTCCTCTCCCTGCTGTAGTAATTTTATTATTTTAGTACATTTCCCCTCGTTTCATGTACACAACTCTAGCCCGTTTGTTTCATTTGCAGTTAATCTCACTCAAATTTTGTTTTGTATGTAATGTACAGTACTTATTTATGTGAGTGAGTTTACTATATATATGTTTTTTTTCCCTTCTTGCTTAGTATTGATGAAAAGAATGCTTCGCTAAGAGCACGAACATAACTTCAGTAACGTAAAGCAACGCACATCCTCATAGCTTGCAGGGTTAATGGAGCGGAGCCTCGAGAAGCAAATAGTTGAGCTGCTATTACTTGAGATACTGAGGACGCCAGGCAGACGTAGCAATGCATAGAAGCTTCTCCCTCCCTCCTTGGCAACATAAGATAGCGCCCCAAGCAAGGTGCCGTCCCAGTTTCACAAATAAGCCTTAGATTGAGCACTGAGCCAGAACAATATATGCAGCTACTTACTTACTTACTCGAGTTAATGAATCTCGCCGGTGGTGGCTTAGTCTCGTGCCGCGCGGTGGGGCGAGATAATGCTGTCACCGTCACTGTCTTTCTTAATGTAATGATTCTTCTCTTTTAATTATGTTTATATTCAAAGTTCCAGAGTCTCTTTTTTTCCTTAGCATCTTAAATGTTGTTAAGGAAAGACTGTGGTGTATTACTATATTTTATTTCCGCTGTGTATATTGTAGCCTTATGCAATTTCAAGATATAATGGTTTATGGTCCGCAGTGCCGGCGATCTAAAAGGAAGATAATGTTGTGAACTAGTAATTTTACGTTACATTATTAACCGTGAAATTAGCATGCGAGTGCAGAATAAACTTGCCCTGAACGTACTTTTAGTCTACATGGCATATCTGTACATTATTTACATCATAAAAATAAGAATAAACTTGCAGTGTGCTATTTTTCTCACGGATAGAGTGTTGGGAGGACAAGGTGAGCCAGGCGGGGCGTGGGGTGGAAGGATCCTCATTCACGGCTCCTCCACCTTAACAAGATCTTAATATCTGGGAACATAGTGATCGATAAACACTCTTTTTGTTTGTCATGGTCAGTAAATTCGGCGCAGGGAGGCGTGTTGATGAAGTTTGATAGGCGAAAGGAGGGAGAGAAGAGAGTAGATTAGGAAGTAGGAAGGGATGGAGGCTGAGCGAGGCTGGACAGGGTGACCGCCATCTCCAGCCCCGCCCCGCCCCGCCCCGCCTTGCTCTTTGACCCTCGCCCCCAGACCTGAATGAGGCGGGGACGGGCAGTTCTGGCCCGTGGGCTCTCACTGAGAATCAAGTGGATATCAGTATTATTATTTGACTGGTGAAAGGAGAGAGGGATGTGTGGGTAAAGGAAGAAGGACGTGTGGATAGGACGAGGAACTTGTGTACAAAGAGGCAATAGACATGTGAGTATGAATAGGGACGTGTATGTAGTGAGAGAAAGACATATATGTATAAGAGGCATGTAGGGATAAGATGAGAGGGACGTGCGGGAGACAGATAAAGGAACTTATGTGTCAGCGAAAGACGATGTGTACTTAAGTAGACAAACGACATGTGTGTGTGTGTGTGTGTGTGTGTGTGTGTGTGTGTGTGTGTGTGTGTGTGTGTGTGTGTGTGTGTGTGTGTGTGTGTGTGTGTGTGTGTGTGTGTGTGTGTGTGTGTGTGTGTGTGTGTGTGTGTGTGTGTGTGTGTGTGTGTGTGTGTGTGTGTGTGCGCGCGCGCGTGCGTGTGTGTGCGTGTGTGTGTGTGTGTGTGTGTGTGTGTGTGTGTGTGTGTGTGTGTGTGTGTGCGCGTGTGTGCGTGTGTGTGTGAAGGGCGTTCATATACAGGGAAGGGGACACGTGTTTAAAGGAGGACAGGGCCGCGTGGAGAGGAAAATGAGACATAATATAAAAATGAAGACAATCATGGAGGCAAACAAACTTCCTGTTAGTGTTGCATTAGATTCACTCGGATGTCTGATGGGCAATTTTATTCACCAAATCATTTCCATATTAGTGCACTTCCAGGTACTGTTAAAATATACAAGGTTACATGTTAATCCAATTTCCATAAACGCAATTAGGTATTTGAATAAATCTACACAGTTTTACACACAAGATATCACATACAGACTCGACATTGTTTCTTTCAGTTTTTTTTTTTTGTGTGTGTGTGTCTGTATGTGTGTATGTGTGTATATATGTGTGTTTGGGTCTATCTATCTATCAATCACACACTGCATAGCCTCTCGGGACATGCACACTTCACTCCTCCTTTCTTCCTTCACGCCCTACCACCCGAGTACCTACCTTCGGACCCCACAGCCCTAAGGCACATCAGGTCTAGGAGCGGATCACTCACCATGGTAAGAGACGTCAACTTAAAGAACAAACAACCTACAAGATCACGTTACCACCCGCCGCGATAATCCTCCTCCCACCATCTCCTCTTCCGCGTGCTCCGGAGACTCCCATTAGCCTGCGGTGGAGCCTCCCTGCGTCCCAGCGCCAAACATACTCTAATGCATCACTCAGGACGGCCACGGTGCATTGTTGTTCCCGCCCCGCTTGGTTATCAGGCAGAGTCATGGACCCCCGTGGCTGGCAAGATTCAGAGACCAGCAGATCACATGCGAGCTTTTTCTCTTTCTCTCTTTCTTTCTTTCTTTTTTTTTTTTCTTTTTTTTCTCTCTCTCTCTCTCTCTCTCTCTCTCTCTCTCTCTCTCTCTCTCTCTCTCTCTCTCTCTCTCTCTCTCTCTCTCTCTCTCTCTCTCTCTCTCTCTCTCTCTCTCTCTCTCTCTCTCTCTCTCTCTCTCTCTCTCTCTCTCTCTCTCTCTCTCTCTCTCTCTCTCTCTCTCTCTCCTCTCTCTCTCTCTCTCTCTCTCTTTTTTTCATTCGGTCTTTCGTTGCTATAAATTATGTGTTTGTAACCTTATGTGAGTCTGTTAACTGATGGTTCCTTTGTGTTGATACATTGCATATTTTCATACGCATGCGTTTATCTTGGTCTTGCTTCGTTGTCGTTAGTTTTATTATTCATTGAGTTACTCCTCTCACACACACACACACACACACACACACACACACACACACACACACACACACACACACACACACACACACACACACACACACACACAATTACACACACACACGCAAACACCCCATCCATTCTCCAGCATGCAGTTCAAACATATCCTCACCTTTATTCAACACCAGCATAACGCAAGTGAAAGTTGTGAACGTTGTTTGAAGGCCAGAAGTGTTATAGATCAGCATCAACCACCACCACTACCACCACCATAAACACCACCACCACCACAATTACCATTATTATTATCGATACAAAAACTCAGACATTACACATGGATCGTTTAACACACTGACCCTGAGATAAGTTGACAAGATGTATTTGAGTACATTGTTTATTTTTTTCATTGATACATTCTAAGCAGCACATACTTCAGTGAGACAAAGAGAGAGAGAGAGAGAGAGAGAGAGAGAGAGAGAGAGAGAGAGAGAGAGAGAGAGAGAGAGAGAGAGAGAGAGAGAGAGAGAGAGAGAGAGAGGAGAGAGA
>JAXIVD010004314.1:7500-32500 GCA_036785275.1 Cancer borealis | reverse complement strand
TCCTGCGTGGTTTCTATCTGACCGTGACACACACACACACACACACACACACACACACACACACACACACACACACACACACACACACACACACACACACACACACACACACTCACACTCACACACACACACACACACACACACACACACACACACACACACACACACACTATTCTCCCTTCATCGCGATCATTTTCATTGTATTGATCTATATACGTACGTACTGTATACACATACATTCTTGTTTTCTTACCTATATCCCTTTGATACGCCAGTATATATAACATTCAATGTCTATCTCCACTTTAAGTAAGGGCAGCAAGTCAGTCAATCAGTCAGTCTGTCAGTGTGCATGTCATACTCATACCTTCCAATGGATCTAGATAACACGGAGGTTACAACACCACCGGATATCAACCCACATCCGCCCTTGGTGCCGGGCTAACTATTATATGATTTGGCTCAATATTTCTAGGTCAGAGGGAAACGAGTAGTAATATTTTTCGAAAGGGAGGAGGAAGAAGAAAAGAAGGATGGGTGAGGATACCTTACTGCCTCTCTCCGACCTCCTAACAACCAACCAATAAGATCTTCCGAAGGGGAGGAAAAAGAAGAGGAGGAAGATTATATAGGATTACATAGGAATATAAACAGTAACACACTTACTTGGCTGTTTGATTTCTCTAACTACAATTTAGATGATTAATTAGCCCGAAGAGAACAGTGCAAGCCGGGGATTTGATGTGAAATAATTATCAAGATGATTTTAAAAAGTTTCAACCGTAACTGAGTTAACGACGTTCAAGGGTCACATCAGATACCCGAGAACCTCCTCTAAGGGTCGTCAAGGCAGCGTTATTATCATGCATTTACCACTGCTCTCCCTTTGTTATTTTATCACACACAATCATCCTTCCTTGCTCCACAGGCATTCCTTTTTCATTCAATGCTCTTTTCACTCCGTCCATCCATCCCATTCTTGGCCTTCCTCTCAATCTCACACCTCTCACATCAGATCCAACTATCATTTTCACCAACTGGTTCTCCTCCATTCTCTCCATATGTCCAAACCACCTCAACACACTCTGCTCTGCTCAACCAGCCAATTCTCTCATAACACCATTCTCCTTTGCACCTCATTTCTCACTCGGTCCACGCGCGTTACTCCACACATACTCCTCAGACACCTCATCTCCATTACATTCAATCTCTTCTCTGCTGCTGCCATACCCCATGTTTTAGCCTTGTATGATGCAGTGATCACAACTACTCCTTCATACAACCTTTTCTTTACATCCACTCCCATCTATCTACAACTAAACACTTTCATTCCTCACAACACCTTTCGTACATCATTGATCCTAGACTTCAATCATGTATATCAATAATAGTAATAATAATCTCTCTACATATTTATATATTAGGTTGTTATCCAAGACAAAGACAAGCATACACATACATATGTACACAACCACATACACTCCTCTCACTTACTCCCTCGGCCCCAACAAGAGACAAGAAGTACCTCTACCTCCACCTCAGGTTCCGGACAAAAGTTCGTATAGAAAAAGTTCGTATGGCAATAATTCGTAAGATAAAGTTCGTTTGCCTAAAGTACGTTAGGATAAAGTACGTAGGGTATAAAGTTCGTCATGTCAAAAGTTCGTAATGGAAAAAAATCGTATTGGAAAAAAAATCATAAGGTTAAATGTTCGTCGTGCCAATGTTCGTTAGAAAAATGTTCGTACGCGTTTGGATCGGTTAGGTTAGGTTAGGTCGTTATGAATATTTTACATAGGTACGTACATACGTACCATACGAACATCTGCATACAAACTTTAGCATACGAACTTTTTGGTACGTACTTTTTTCAAACGAACTTTATCCCTTACGAACATTTGCTTACGAACAACTGCGTACGAACTTTATGCATACGGACTATTTCCATACGTACTTTGGTCCTAGAATCCTCCACCTCACCACAACATTACGCGTCAGGTGAGTCTACAAATGGGTGATGAGAGTAGGAATTATATCTACAACAAGAGTCCTAATGTTTACCCCTGCCACTTTATATTAAACTCATGTCCTCTATATATCTATATACCTGGCTTATATCCCCATTAATAGAGGGTAGCCAAGACAAGGCATTAAGAGATGAGGGAGCCTTCACTTTTCCTGCCACTGTGTGCAATGTGTTTTAATAGGAGAGAATACAGAGGAGGGGCTTCCAAGACTCCTCACTCTGTTACTTTGGGTCACCATTTACAAGCCGCAGGAAATACAGTGATAGCTAGTAGGCTTCCAACCACTAACACAGGAATAATGATGATAATGATAATAATAATAATAATAATAATAATAATAATAATAATAATAATAATAGTTTGTACTTTATTTGAATAATCATTATGGATAATAAACATAATAACTAACCTGAACGTCGCACACAAGGCTCGGCAATGCTGTATTTTTCATTCCTCCAGCAAAGTTGTGTGTGATTGATCCTGGCCAGTATCTCCACGTCCCTCGGATCTGAGAACGTGTCGTCATGGAGGATTACCATCAGCACCATCACCGTCACCGTCACTAAGGATTATATACAGGACACGAGAGGATCACCACCACCACCGTCACCAAGGATTATATACTCATCCTTGACCGTCACTTTAACAGGACACGAAAATATCACCACCACCACCGTCACCTATAGCTATATATATTATATTATATTATAGTATAGTATAATATAGTATAGTATACTATATTATATCATATTATATTACAGTATATTATATTATGTTATAATATATTAGTGAGGCTTCAATCAACTCTCATCAAGAATCATCATCATCATCAATCAAAACAAACGAGGAGTGAAATCCGAGTGACAGGCAGAGGATGTATGACACTGTATTGTATGGATTCTAGGACCAAAGTACGTATGAAAATAGTTCGCATGCATAAAGTTCATATGCAATTGTTCGTAAGCAAATGTTCGTAAGGGATAAAATTCGTTTGAAAAAAAGTACGTACGAAAAAGTTCATACGCTAAAGTTCGTATGCAGATGTTCGTATTGTACGTATGTAAACTATTTGTAACGACCTAACCTAACCTAACGCGTACGAAAATTTTTCTAACGAACATAGGCACGACGAACATTTAACCTTCCGATTCTTTTTCCATTACGAATTTTTTCCATTAAGATCTTTTGACATGAACTTTATACCTTACGTACTTTATTCTAACGTGCTTTAGGCAAACGAATTTTATCCTACGAATGATTGCCATACGAAGTTTTTCTATTCGAACTTTTGTCCGGAACAAGTATTGTATGGTCGACTCGCACTAGAACCACGGTAGAGTGAAGACCTACCTCTCTCAGCCACAACCATACACGCCTACCCAAATCCTATTTACGGTTTGGTGGGTGTTTTACCAGTGCCCAAGTGCAGGATTTACTGCAGTATTGAGTTCCGCCGCATCGACAGCCGACGAACGGTAAATGGACTCGTGCTAACTGACGACGGCTGTGACCCGCCGGCAGCTGCTGCCACCCACATGGACGCCACCACCACTGTCTCCAAACGGACCAGCTCTCCTTCTCCATCGTCTGGTGATGTCCACGAACACTCAGTAAGTCCAGCAAATGCAATGCTCGTTCCTTCGTCTCAGTAGCTGCATCACCACCCTCACCTAATGCTAGAGCTGTGCCCCCACTCCAACCTCAACCCCTGCAACCCCATAGCTCAAAATTCACCATCTTCCGCTCTGCTGAGGGGAATAGGTGCTTTATTTGTTCACCTAGATATAGTGACCAAGGCAATCTACTCTTCAATATTTGCAAAAAAAAGTACATTGAGAAGATCCTGACCATCACGGGTGGCGGCAGGGGCATTAAATTCAAGATAGCTAACCTCGAAAACCTCTCAACCCTCGGAGTCGGTCACCACGCTGGGGGGTGGTCTGTCAAATGCTGGGTTGTGACAGATGATGACCCCATTTACATATCAGCACAGGACATGCTTACGGTATTATTTTACACCTTCACCACAATGCTCTAGAGAATTTAGGGTTATAGTTTTGCATTACCTGATGCATTTTGTGAAGCTTTTCTTCAATTACATTTCCGTCGCAAATTCTTAGTTTGTGAGATATTCAATGTTATCTGCGAGACCTTATCTTTGGAAAAAAATGTATAATTTTGTTTGAACAAGGTTCTGTTATTGTAGGTTAAGGTTTGGTTGATATAAGTTATGTTAGGTTAGGTTAATATAGAAGCTATCAAATGTAGGGTGCAGTCCGAAGATGGAGACATAAACAAACGCCATTATGGTGAAGATGTAAAATTTTACCATATTTACTAACCTTACCGTACTTGACAATCCCCCAACTTAGATTATTGATGTTTTCAGACTCCCAGCTTTTGTGAGAGAAGACGATGGCCAATATGGCCATTTGTATTAAGTTTAGAGGGCCGCTCCCTGATAGGATTGCACTTAACTCAGCAGTGTACCGTGTTAGGTCCCACACCCTCCCTGTCCTCAGGTGCACCCGCTGCCTTCTGTTTGGCCATGGCAAAAACCACTGTGAGAGGTGCAGTGGTTACCATGACGCCGAGGTTTGTACCCGGCCTAAGTCATGCTTTTTCTGTGATGGCAACCACCGTCCCACCTATAGGCAGTGCCCGGCATACCTCCAGGCACTACAACTACAGCAGCTCCAACACGATTCTAACCGCACAATAACGGAGGTTAAGTGCAAGCTGAGGGGAATCCGCCCAGGGTCCTTCAGACCAATTCCCTCACAAGAGGAGAATATTACACCTCCTCAAGCATCCCCACCTGCATCTGCCCCACAACCTGCCCCTCCCAAGCCACTCAGCCCTAAAGTTACAATAATACCTTTGGCTGCCCAGGACTGCTCCACCCCTCATCGCCCATCCACTAACCTCTGTGCATCTCAAACACCCAAATTCCAGAGGGGCTGTCGCTCTCCAAGGCTTCGGCCAAAAAACCCCTCTTGCCCTACCTCCCCTAGGAGGGATACCCGTTTGCAGGAGGAACTCCTCCCCATACCCCTACCACCTCGCCTTCTACCCCAACCCACTCCTCCCCCACCTCAACCTGCTCCTCTCCTACCTCAACCCATTTTCCCTCCACCTCAACCCATTCCTCCCCCACCTCAACCCACACCTCCCCAGCCTGAGCTTCAGCCCCATGCCATACAGCCAGCAGCCCAGCAGACCCTGCCCTCACTGGGCAGTGCATGCCTTGAGCCTCCTACAGCACCTTCACAGGCCCAGCATGCTTCGGTTCTCTCCTTATCAGCCTTCATTATGGGATTGGCACCACTTCCTGAGGTTTCTGAGGTTGAATTTGCAGTGCATGATACAGGTAAGGAGAAATTGAATGGGTCATCTTACAAATCTTTATCCGGTCTAATTTCCTTTAGAAATCCAGCACTGATGCAGCATTCACTACAGAATATGGGAGACTGTTCCAACTGTTCACCACTCTGTTACCAAATGAATATATCCTGATGTCTAGCCTTGGCCTTTACTTGAATATCCTCTTCTCATGTCCTCTTGTCACCGATCCATCCTGTTCCATGAATAATCCTTCGCTGACATTCCTATCATGCACACAGGTCTTATCTTGAAGATCTCCACCATATCACCTCTTGATCTCTGGTAAGCTAGAGTTGGTAGGTCCAACTTCCTAAGTCTATCCTGATATGGTAGGTTCTTCAAAGTTGGCACTAGCTTTGTTGCTCTCCTCTGTATTGCTTCAACTGTCTCCACATCCTTTTTCTTGTATGAGCACCGAACCACACACGACCATTGTTTATTATTGTCCATCCAATGTGGTGATGTAAGTAGCATTGTTTGTGTATGAGTACTGCACTGTACAGTACTGTACCGCTGAGCTGCCTTGTCATTTCAGGAGTGTTGTTCAGGGATTTTGGTGAAATCACCCGAGCTTCAGAGTCTCAAGAAGTGAAGAACAACAAGTCAAACAATGGAGACATTCTAGAGTGTAAATCAGAGAGTGAATCCGAGGCAGCGCTTATGATCAAGCTGCTTTACGCTGGCACCAACCTCACCTTCAACCTGTACTTTTCCTCCTATCAACCCTGGATGGCCGGCCCACTTCGCCTCCAGCATCACCATCAAGAATCTGGAGGACCAGGTCATGGCACCTAGATGAGTAAGTCTTGCCCTCCCTCCTCTGCAGCGGCCTTGTTGGATGTGCCTTTAAAAGATAATGACAGTAGATCCACAAATTCTGCTCAGTGATAGCACACAGATCTTTGCACACACACACACACACACACATATAAGGCTTGCATCCAAATCCATTATGCACCTTCCCTCATCCTCTGTAATACTAGCTTTACATCCTGACAGTGTTCCTTTATCACCAGGCTTCTTCCCGCAACGAGTGCAACATTACGCCAGATGACATCCTTGCCCAGCTGGTGCATCAGGTCCTGCAGCTGTACAGGAAGCACCAGGTGAGGGAAGCTGCAAGTACTGTTATGTGTATGTGTCCTTGAGACCATTGAACATCACTTGAAGGAACACATCACTGCCTGTGGTCATATTTCAAACACTGAATACCATAATAACCTCCTTCATGGTGATGCAAGTGTGTGTGTGTGTGTGTGTGTCAGTGATTCTCTTCCTCTGTTTTAGTTAACATCATGATCATAACTGTTGCTTAGAGATCCAGCAGACACTGATCAGGGTTATAATTGTCCTTGGTGGTCATGTTGAGTGGTTGTGTGAAATGTGTGTTCAAACTTGTACTAAGCCGTGTTCAATCTACAACTTGATAACACTGTAGAGCCGGTGGGCGGGTGTACAGTGTTATGTATGTTTGTATGTATGTATGTATGTATGTTTGGTGTGTTCCAGTGTTGCCTTGCAAGTGTTATGGCAAGAATAGTTTATTTAATTTTGTTTCTTACATTCCTTTTTGACATTTTGTTGTTTGATTTTCAGCTGGACCGTTTTGAAGAGGATGACATTCTTGAGACTGAGTAGCAGTGTTTTGTGAAGGCTTTGAAGACTGGAGAAGGAGACATTGAGGTGAGTGTGTGCTCGGTCAGTCCTCACAAACACTGGCTAACCTATGGAACAAAAGTATCAATTATATTAACATGAAACAACAACTTAACGATGCATCTGTCATTATAAGGAAAGGTATCTGAAGACGGAAGTTATAGAACACCAAGGTCAATGTGCACCAATATGCTGTACAACACACAGCTGGTGCAGCCTGTGGTGGTGTGTGGTGCTGTGGTAGTGTTGTGTGGTGCTGTGGTAATGTGTGGTGGTGTGGTTGCTTCACTTCAAGCTAAAATGCATTTAAAGTTAAAGTAAAAATTGCAATAGACTTATTTACAAGTAACATTATACAAGTGTTATCACATGACATTACAACTTGTGGTTGGATCGTTGGTCTTTGTCTTGCATTCAACACCCAAGTCTCAATGCATAAGTGACTCGTCTTTTTGTAGAAGAGAATACAGAGGAGAGGCTTCCCAGATCCCTCGCTCCATCCCTTCTGGTATCTTTACGACCTGCAGGGAACACATACAGAGGTGATATACTTGCAGTCCCCACCACACACTGTTATTTATATGTTCATCTTATTACAACAATACAGTCAGTCTGTCATTGTTGTGTTCAGGTCTGAGTGAGCACCACTGAACAGCTTACCACCACATCCTCCTTCCTAGTGTGCCTATCCCTCACCCTCACCCTCATCCTCACCCTCCAGGATGTGCCGCCAGTGCTGGTCCCTGCCAACCTTGCCACCCCCAACACCTTCCTACAAGTACACTTCCCCAGGGTGAGTGTATGCACCTTACCCTGCCAACCTTACCACCCCCAACACCTTCCTACAAGTACACTTCCCCAGGGTGAGTGTATGCACCTTACCCTGCCAACCTTACCACCTCAACACCTTCCTACAAGTACACTTCCCCAGGGTGAGTGTATGCACCTTACCCTGCCAACCTTACCACCCCCAACACCTTCCTACAAGTACACTTCCCCAGGGTGAGTGTATGCACCTTACCCTGCCAACCTTACCACCCCCAACACCTTCCTACGAGTACACTTCCCCAGGGTGAGTGTATGCACCTTACCCTGCCAACCTTACCACCCCCAACACCTTCCTACAAGTACACTTCCCCAGGGTGAGTGTATGCACCTTACCCTGCCAACCTTACCACCCCCAACACCTTCCTACAAGTACACTTCCCCAGGGTGAGTGTATGCACCTTACCCTGCCAACCTTACCACCTCAACACCTTCCTACAAGTACACTTCCCCAGGGTGAGTGTATGCACCTTACCCTGCCAACCTTACCACCTCAACACCTTCCTACGAGTACACTTCCCCAGGGTGAGTGTATGCACCTTACCCTGCCAACCTTACCACCCCCAACACCTTCCTACAAGTACACTTCCCCAGGGTGAGTGTATGCACCTTACCCTGCCAACCTTACCACCTCAACACCTTCCTACAAGTACACTTCCCCAGGGTGAGTGTATGCACCTTACCCTGCCAACCTTACCACCTCAACACCTTCCTACAAGTACACTTCCCCAGGGTGAGTGTATGCACCTTACCCTGCCAACCTTACCACCCCCAACACCTTCCTACGAGTACACTTCCCCAGGGTGAGTGTATGCACCTTACCCTGCCAACCTTACCACCCCCAACACCTTCCTACGAGTACACTTCCCCAGGGTGAGTGTATGCACCTTACCCTGCCAATCTTACCACCCCCAACACCTTCCTACAAGTACACTTCCCCAGGGTGAGTGTATGCACCTTACCCTGCCAACCTTACCACCTCAACACCTTCCTACGAGTACACTTCCCCAGGGTGAGTGTATGCACCTTACCCTGCCAACCTTACCACCTCAACACCTTCCTACGAGTACACTTCCCCAGGGTGAGTGTATGCACCTTACCCTGCC
Organism: Cancer borealis; assembly: GCA_036785275.1. NCBI lineage: Eukaryota > Metazoa > Arthropoda > Malacostraca > Decapoda > Cancridae > Cancer > Cancer borealis. The sequence continues at coordinate 23,502 of JAXIVD010004314.1, read as the reverse complement.
AACCTTACCACCTCAACACCTTCCTACAAGTACACTTCCCCAGGGTGAGTGTATGCACCTTACCCTGCCAACCTTACCACCCCCAACACCTTCCTACAAGTACACTTCCCCAGGGTGAGTGTATGCACCTTACCCTGCCAACCTTACCACCTCAACACCTTCCTACAAGTACACTTCCCCAGGGTGAGTGTATGCACCTTACCCTGCCAACCTTACCACCCCCAACACCTTCCTACAAGTACACTTCCCCAGGGTGAGTGTATGCACCTTACCCTGCCAACCTTACCACCCCCAACACCTTCCTACAAGTACACTTCCCCAGGGTGAGTGTATGCACCTTACCCTGCCAACCTTACCACCCCAACACCTTCCTACAAGTACACTTCCCCAGGGTGAGTGTATGCACCTTACCCTGCCAACCTTACCACCCCCAACACCTTCCTACGAGTACACTTCCCCAGGGTGAGTGTATGCACCTTACCCTGCCAACCTTACCACCCCCAACACCTTCCTACAAGTACACTTCCCCAGGGTGAGTGTATGCACCTTACCCTGCCAACCTTACCACCCCCAACACCTTCCTACAAGTACACTTCCCCAGGGTGAGTGTATGCACCTTACCCTGCCAACCTTACCACCCCCAACACCTTCCTACAAGTACACTTCCCCAGGGTGAGTGTATGCACCTTACCCTGCCAACCTTACCACCCCCAACACCTTCCTACGAGTACACTTCCCCAGGGTGAGTGTATGCACCTTACCCTGCCAACCTTACCACCCCCAACACCTTCCTACAAGTACACTTCCCCAGGGTGAGTGTATGCACCTTACCCTGCCAACCTTACCACCTCAACACCTTCCTACAAGTACACTTCCCCAGGGTGAGTGTATGCACCTTACCCTGCCAACCTTACCACCTCAACACCTTCCTACGAGTACACTTCCCCAGGGTGAGTGTATGCACCTTACCCTGCCAACCTTACCACCCCCAACACCTTCCTACAAGTACACTTCCCCAGGGTGAGTGTATGCACCTTACCCTGCCAACCTTACCACCCCCAACACCTTCCTACAAGTACACTTCCCCAGGGTGAGTGTATGCACCTTACCCTGCCAACCTTACCACCCCCAACACCTTCCTACGAGTACACTTCCCCAGGGTGAGTGTATGCACCTTACCCTGCCAACCTTACCACCCCCAACACCTTCCTACAAGTACACTTCCCCAGGGTGAGTGTATGCACCTTACCCTGCCAACCTTACCACCTCAACACCTTCCTACAAGTACACTTCCCCAGGGTGAGTGTATGCACCTTACCCTGCCAACCTTACCACCCCCAACACCTTCCTACAAGTACACTTCCCCAGGGTGAGTGTATGCACCTTACCCTGCCAACCTTACCACCCCCAACACCTTCCTACAAGTACACTTCCCCAGGGTGAGTGTATGCACCTTACCCTGCCAACCTTACCACCTCAACACCTTCCTACAAGTACACTTCCCCAGGGTGAGTGTATGCACCTTACCCTGCCAACCTTACCACCCCCAACACCTTCCTACAAGTACACTTCCCCAGGGTGAGTGTATGCACCTTACCCTGCCAACCTTACCACCCCCAACACCTTCCTACGAGTACACTTCCCCAGGGTGAGTGTATGCACCTTACCCTGCCAATCTTACCACCTCAACACCTTCCTACAAGTACACTTCCCCAGGGTGAGTGTATGCACCTTACCCTGCCAACCTTACCACCCCCAACACCTTCCTACAAGTACACTTCCCCAGGGTGAGTGTATGCACCTTACCCTGCCAACCTTACCACCCCCAACACCTTCCTACAAGTACACTTCCCCAGGGTGAGTGTATGCACCTTACCCTGCCAACCTTACCACCCCCAACACCTTCCTACAAGTACACTTCCCCAGGGTGAGTGTATGCACCTTACCCTGCCAACCTTACCACCTCAACACCTTCCTACAAGTACACTTCCCCAGGGTGAGTGTATGCACCTTACCCTGCCAACCTTACCACCCCCAACACCTTCCTACAAGTACACTTCCCCAGGGTGAGTGTATGCACCTTACCCTGCCAACCTTACCACCTCAACACCTTCCTACAAGTACACTTCCCCAGGGTGAGTGTATGCACCTTACCCTGCCAACCTTACCACCTCAACACCTTCCTACAAGTACACTTCCCCAGGGTGAGTGTATGCACCTTACCCTGCCAACCTTACCACCTCAACACCTTCCTACGAGTACACTTCCCCAGGGTGAGTGTATGCACCTTACCCTGCCAACCTTACCTCCCCCAACACCTTCCTACGAGTACACTTCCCCAGGGTGAGTGTATGCACCTTACCCTGCCAACCTTACCACCCCAACACCTTCCTACAAGTACACTTCCCCAGGGTGAGTGTATGCACCTTACCCTGCCAACCTTACCACCTCAACACCTTCCTACAAGTACACTTCCCCAGGGTGAGTGTATGCACCTTACCCTGCCAACCTTACCACCTCAACACCTTCCTACGAGTACACTTCCCCAGGGTGAGTGTATGCACCTTACCCTGCCAACCTTACCACCCCCAACACCTTCCTACAAGTACACTTCCCCAGGGTGAGTGTATGCACCTTACCCTGCCAACCTTACCACCCCAACACCTTCCTACAAGTACACTTCCCCAGGGTGAGTGTATGCACCTTACCCTGCCAACCTTACCACCCCCAACACCTTCCTACAAGTACACTTCCCCAGGGTGAGTGTATGCACCTTACCCTGCCAACCTTACCACCCCCAACACCTTCCTACGAGTACACTTCCCCAGGGTGAGTGTATGCACCTTACCCTGCCAACCTTACCACCCCCAACACCTTCCTACGAGTACACTTCCCCAGGGTGAGTGTATGCACCTTACCCTGCCAACCTTACCACCCCCAACACCTTCCTACAAGTACACTTCCCCAGGGTGAGTGTATGCACCTTACCCTGCCAACCTTACCACCTCAACACCTTCCTACAAGTACACTTCCCCAGGGTGAGTGTATGCACCTTACCCTGCCAACCTTACCACCTCAACACCTTCCTACAAGTACACTTCCCCAGGGTGAGTGTATGCACCTTACCCTGCCAACCTTACCACCCCCAACACCTTCCTACGAGTACACTTCCCCAGGGTGAGTGTATGCACCTTACCCTGCCAACCTTACCACCCCAACACCTTCCTACAAGTACACTTCCCCAGGGTGAGTGTATGCACCTTACCCTGCCAACCTTACCACCTCAACACCTTCCTACAAGTACACTTCCCCAGGGTGAGTGTATGCACCTTACCCTGCCAACCTTACCACCCCCAACACCTTCCTACGAGTACACTTCCCCAGGGTGAGTGTATGCACCTTACCCTGCCAACCTTACCACCCCCAACACCTTCCTACAAGTACACTTCCCCAGGGTGAGTGTATGCACCTTACCCTGCCAACCTTACCACCCCCAACACCTTCCTACAAGTACACTTCCCCAGGGTGAGTGTATGCACCTTACCCTGCCAACCTTACCACCCCCAACACCTTCCTACAAGTACACTTCCCCAGGGTGAGTGTATGCACCTTACCCTGCCAACCTTACCACCCCCAACACCTTCCTACGAGTACACTTCCCCAGGGTGAGTGTATGCACCTTACCCTGCCAACCTTACCACCCCCAACACCTTCCTACAAGTACACTTCCCCAGGGTGAGTGTATGCACCTTACCCTGCCAACCTTACCACCCCCAACACCTTCCTACAAGTACACTTCCCCAGGGTGAGTGTATGCACCTTACCCTGCCAACCTTACCACCCCCAACACCTTCCTACAAGTACACTTCCCCAGGGTGAGTGTATGCACCTTACCCTGCCAACCTTACCACCTCAACACCTTCCTACGAGTACACTTCCCCAGGGTGAGTGTATGCACCTTACCCTGCCAACCTTACCACCCCCAACACCTTCCTACAAGTACACTTCCCCAGGGTGAGTGTATGCACCTTACCCTGCCAACCTTACCACCCCCAACACCTTCCTACAAGTACACTTCCCCAGGGTGAGTGTATGCACCTTACCCTGCCAACCTTACCACCTCAACACCTTCCTACGAGTACACTTCCCCAGGGTGAGTGTATGCACCTTACCCTGCCAATCTTACCACCCCCAACACCTTCCTACGAGTACACTTCCCCAGGGTGAGTGTATGCACCTTACCCTGCCAACCTTACCACCCCCAACACCTTCCTACAAGTACACTTCCCCAGGGTGAGTGTATGCACCTTACCCTGCCAACCTTACCACCCCCAACACCTTCCTACGAGTACACTTCCCCAGGGTGAGTGTATGCACCTTACCCTGCCAACCTTACCACCTCAACACCTTCCTACAAGTACACTTCCCCAGGGTGAGTGTATGCACCTTACCCTGCCAACCTTACCACCCCCAACACCTTCCTACAAGTACACTTCCCCAGGGTGAGTGTATGCACCTTACCCTGCCAACCTTACCACCTCAACACCTTCCTACAAGTACACTTCCCCAGGGTGAGTGTATGCACCTTACCCTGCCAACCTTACCACCTCAACACCTTCCTACGAGTACACTTCCCCAGGGTGAGTGTATGCACCTTACCCTGCCAACCTTACCACCCCCAACACCTTCCTACGAGTACACTTCCCCAGGGTGAGTGTATGCACCTTACCCTGCCAATCTTACCACCCCCAACACCTTCCTACAAGTACACTTCCCCAGGGTGAGTGTATGCACCTTACCCTGCCAACCTTACCACCTCAACACCTTCCTACAAGTACACTTCCCCAGGGTGAGTGTATGCACCTTACCCTGCCAACCTTACCACCCCCAACACCTTCCTACAAGTACACTTCCCCAGGGTGAGTGTATGCACCTTACCCTGCCAACCTTACCACCCCCAACACCTTCCTACAAGTACACTTCCCCAGGGTGAGTGTATGCACCTTACCCTGCCAACCTTACCACCCCCAACACCTTCCTACAAGTACACTTCCCCAGGGTGAGTGTATGCACCTTACCCTGCCAACCTTACCACCCCCAACACCTTCCTACGAGTACACTTCCCCAGGGTGAGTGTATGCACCTTACCCTGCCAACCTTACCACCCCCAACACCTTCCTACGAGTACACTTCCCCAGGGTGAGTGTATGCACCTTACCCTGCCAACCTTACCACCTCAACACCTTCCTACAAGTACACTTCCCCAGGGTGAGTGTATGCACCTTACCCTGCCAACCTTACCACCCCCAACACCTTCCTACAAGTACACTTCCCCAGGGTGAGTGTATGCACCTTACCCTGCCAACCTTACCACCTCAACACCTTCCTACGAGTACACTTCCCCAGGGTGAGTGTATGCACCTTACCCTGCCAACCTTACCACCTCAACACCTTCCTACGAGTACACTTCCCCAGGGTGAGTGTATGCACCTTACCCTGCCAACCTTACCACCCCCAACACCTTCCTACAAGTACACTTCCCCAGGGTGAGTGTATGCACCTTACCCTGCCAACCTTACCACCTCAACACCTTCCTACAAGTACACTTCCCCAGGGTGAGTGTATGCACCTTACCCTGCCAACCTTACCACCCCAACACCTTCCTACAAGTACACTTCCCCAGGGTGAGTGTATGCACCTTACCCTGCCAACCTTACCACCCCCAACACCTTCCTACGAGTACACTTCCCCAGGGTGAGTGTATGCACCTTACCCTGCCAACCTTACCACCCCCAACACCTTCCTACGAGTACACTTCCCCAGGGTGAGTGTATGCACCTTACCCTGCCAACCTTACCACCTCAACACCTTCCTACAAGTACACTTCCCCAGGGTGAGTGTATGCACCTTACCCTGCCAACCTTACCACCCCCAACACCTTCCTACAAGTACACTTCCCCAGGGTGAGTGTATGCACCTTACCCTGCCAACCTTACCACCTCAACACCTTCCTACGAGTACACTTCCCCAGGGTGAGTGTATGCACCTTACCCTGCCAACCTTACCACCTCAACACCTTCCTACGAGTACACTTCCCCAGGGTGAGTGTATGCACCTTACCCTGCCAACCTTACCACCCCCAACACCTTCCTACAAGTACACTTCCCCAGGGTGAGTGTATGCACCTTACCCTGCCAACCTTACCACCTCAACACCTTCCTACAAGTACACTTCCCCAGGGTGAGTGTATGCACCTTACCCTGCCAACCTTACCACCCCCAACACCTTCCTACAAGTACACTTCCCCAGGGTGAGTGTATGCACCTTACCCTGCCAACCTTACCACCCCCAACACCTTCCTACGAGTACACTTCCCCAGGGTGAGTGTATGCACCTTACCCTGCCAACCTTACCACCCCCAACACCTTCCTACAAGTACACTTCCCCAGGGTGAGTGTATGCACCTTACCCTGCCAACCTTACCACCCCCAACACCTTCCTACAAGTACACTTCCCCAGGGTGAGTGTATGCACCTTACCCTGCCAACCTTACCACCTCAACACCTTCCTACAAGTACACTTCCCCAGGGTGAGTGTATGCACCTTACCCTGCCAACCTTACCACCCCCAACACCTTCCTACGAGTACACTTCCCCAGGGTGAGTGTATGCACCTTACCCTGCCAACCTTACCACCTCAACACCTTCCTACAAGTACACTTCCCCAGGGTGAGTGTATGCACCTTACCCTGCCAACCTTACCACCTCAACACCTTCCTACGAGTACACTTCCCCAGGGTGAGTGTATGCACCTTACCCTGCCAACCTTACCACCCCCAACACCTTCCTACGAGTACACTTCCCCAGGGTGAGTGTATGCACCTTACCCTGCCAACCTTACCACCTCAACACCTTCCTACGAGTACACTTCCCCAGGGTGAGTGTATGCACCTTACCCTGCCAACCTTACCACCCCCAACACCTTCCTACAAGTACACTTCCCCAGGGTGAGTGTATGCACCTTACCCTGCCAACCTTACCACCCCCAACACCTTCCTACAAGTACACTTCCCCAGGGTGAGTGTATGCACCTTACCCTGCCAACCTTACCACCCCCAACACCTTCCTACAAGTACACTTCCCCAGGGTGAGTGTATGCACCTTACCCTGCCAACCTTACCACCTCAACACCTTCCTACAAGTACACTTCCCCAGGGTGAGTGTATGCACCTTACCCTGCCAACCTTACCACCCCCAACACCTTCCTACAAGTACACTTCCCCAGGGTGAGTGTATGCACCTTACCCTGCCAACCTTACCACCCCCAACACCTTCCTACAAGTACACTTCCCCAGGGTGAGTGTATGCACCTTACCCTGCCAACCTTACCACCTCAACACCTTCCTACAAGTACACTTCCCCAGGGTGAGTGTATGCACCTTACCCTGCCAACCTTACCACCTCAACACCTTCCTACAAGTACACTTCCCCAGGGTGAGTGTATGCACCTTACCCTGCCAACCTTACCACCTCAACACCTTCCTACGAGTACACTTCCCCAGGGTGAGTGTATGCACCTTACCCTGCCAACCTTGCCACCCCCAACACCTTCCTACAAGTACACTTCCCCAGGGTGAGTGTATGCACCTTACCCTGCCAACCTTACCACCTCAACACCTTCCTACGAGTACACTTCCCCAGGGTGAGTGTATGCACCTTACCCTGCCAACCTTACCACCTCAACACCTTCCTACGAGTACACTTCCCCAGGGTGAGTGTATGCACCTTACCCTGCCAACCTTGCCACCCCCAACACCTTCCTACAAGTACACTTCCCCAGGGTGAGTGTATGCACCTTACCCTGCCAACCTTGCCACCCCCAACACCTTCCTACAAGTACACTTCCCCAGGGTGAGTGTATGCACCTTACCCTGCCAACCTTACCACCTCAACACCTTCCTACAAGTACACTTCCCCAGGGTGAGTGTATGCACCTTACCCTGCCAACCTTACCACCCCAACACCTTCCTACGAGTACACTTCCCCAGGGTGAGTGTATGCACCTTACCCTGCCAACCTTACCACCCCCAACACCTTCCTACAAGTACACTTCCCCAGGGTGAGTGTATGCACCTTACCCTGCCAACCTTACCACCCCCAACACCTTCCTACAAGTACACTTCCCCAGGGTGAGTGTATGCACCTTACCCTGCCAACCTTACCACCCCCAACACCTTCCTACAAGTACACTTCCCCAGGGTGAGTGTATGCACCTTACCCTGCCAACCTTACCACCCCCAACACCTTCCTACAAGTACACTTCCCCAGGGTGAGTGTATGCACCTTACCCTGCCAACCTTACCACCTCAACACCTTCCTACAAGTACACTTCCCCAGGGTGAGTGTATGCACCTTACCCTGCCAACCTTACCACCTCAACACCTTCCTACGAGTACACTTCCCCAGGGTGAGTGTATGCACCTTACCCTGCCAACCTTACCACCCCCAACACCTTCCTACAAGTACACTTCCCCAGGGTGAGTGTATGCACCTTACCCTGCCAACCTTACCACCCCCAACACCTTCCTACAAGTACACTTCCCCAGGGTGAGTGTATGCACCTTACCCTGCCAACCTTACCACCCCCAACACCTTCCTACGAGTACACTTCCCCAGGGTGAGTGTATGCACCTTACCCTGCCAACCTTACCACCTCAACACCTTCCTACAAGTACACTTCCCCAGGGTGAGTGTATGCACCTTACCCTGCCAACCTTGCCACCCCCAACACCTTCCTACGAGTACACTTCCCCAGGGTGAGTGTATGCACCTTACCCTGCCAACCTTACCACCCCAACACCTTCCTACGAGTACACTTCCCCAGGGTGAGTGTATGCACCTTACCCTGCCAACCTTACCACCCCAACACCTTCCTACAAGTACACTTCCCCAGGGTGAGTGTATGCACCTTACCCTGCCAACCTTACCACCTCAACACCTTCCTACGAGTACACTTCCCCAGGGTGAGTGTATGCACCTTACCCTGCCAACCTTACCACCTCAACACCTTCCTACGAGTACACTTCCCCAGGGTGAGTGTATGCACCTTACCCTGCCAACCTTACCACCCCCAACACCTTCCTACAAGTACACTTCCCCAGGGTGAGTGTATGCACCTTACCCTGCCAACCTTACCACCCCCAACACCTTCCTACAAGTACACTTCCCCAGGGTGAGTGTATGCACCTTACCCTGCCAACCTTACCACCTCAACACCTTCCTACAAGTACACTTCCCCAGGGTGAGTGTATGCACCTTACCCTGCCAACCTTACCACCCCCAACACCTTCCTACGAGTACACTTCCCCAGGGTGAGTGTATGCACCTTACCCTGCCAACCTTACCACCTCAACACCTTCCTACAAGTACACTTCCCCAGGGTGAGTGTATGCACCTTACCCTGCCAACCTTACCACCCCCAACACCTTCCTACCAGAGCCAGATTTAGGCATGTGGAGGCCCCTGTGCAACCTCTGTGTGGAGGCCCACCCTGCTTAAGAAGTGAAAGGGGTGGGTGGCGAGTGAAGTGAGACTCTGCAGTTGGGGGGTCCGGGGCTGTAAGCCCTCCAGGAAATTTTTTGAAAATAGAGTATTTTAAGGAACATTTTAAGGCCTTTGGAGGGACATATTTCTGGTCTATTTATATGATATTTAATAAAAGTAAAATACAGAATTGCATAAAATAAATTTGTATTTGAGAGTTGGATGCAATTTCTTTGCATTTTCGCTTATAACTATAATGTTGGAAAACGAAAATATATGCTCCAAGATGTTTTATTCCACAAAGCATAGCTATGATGTCACATTATTAGCATTGAAACTATATGTGTGAGCTGAGTTGGTAAATCTAAGGCCAAGTAAATAGTGTAGTAATTACCTATAATTATGATTAAAGTCATATGTATATATATATATATATATATATATATATATATATATATATATATATATATATATATATATATATATATATATATATATATATTCAACTTAGTATAATAATTTTAAAATTTGATAATATATATTATATATATGATTTAGTAAATAAAAGAGTATTCAATTGTTGACCTAATGAAGTTGAACACAAAAGCTGATAAACTAGTTAAAGAAAACTATATGGTGGCTATAGTCCTTCCATTTTATGAAGACATTTGGGGAGCGCTTTTCATCGTTGGCGGCAATGATTTTGGGTCATCTTAATCTCCTATTGAGTGAAGGCATACTAACGTACTTACTATATGTCAGTAAAATCTATTCCGTGATCAAAATTGATAAATATCAACAATTTTCTTTTATTTCTGAATAAAGAAATTGTATTATTTATATAATTATTCAAATTAAATTTGTTAAGCCGGGGGCCCCTCAGGCCCCATGTTGTGGTGCCTCTTGGTCCTGAAAGTGGAGGTCCCCAAAGTGTGGTGTGTGGAGGCGCCGGGGCATGTGCCCACTTTGCCCTCCCCTAAATCCGGCCCTGCTCCCTACAAGTACACTTCCACAGGGTGAGTGAATGAATAATACAAAATATAAGTTGAATACTGTACTAGTCTTCTGTTTGCAAATGACACTGTTTTGATTGAAGAGTGAAAACAAATATTTAAGAAGCCAAGGCAAGGCACACATACACACACACATACACACATACAATGAGAAGAAAAGGAGAGGCAAAATATTTAAGGGGACACAAGAAAAAAATGCAATTAGGAATTTGCTTGAACGATACAAAAAAGTACAGTTTTCTCCAAACAAGTATAGATTTTTTGGAATGAACTGAAGGACGAGGTGATAATGGCAAAAAATTTACATCAACTGAAGGAAAAACTGTACAAACAGGAGACAGGACCACAGGAGTGTAGCTCAGGCCCTATATACTACAACTAGGTCAATACACACACACACACACACACACACACACACACACACACACACACACACACACACACACACACACACACACTCAGGTCCTGTATACTATAACATATACTGTATACTAAATACATATACATGATATAATTATTTTGAAAGGCTACTACACAGAAGCTTTCATGTGTTGGTCTTATTCACCTTATGATGGCTCTCCATCTCCTTTATAACACTAGTATTAATGATAATAATAATTTTAATACTAGTAATGATAATGATGATAGTGAGTGAGTGGTGTGTGGTGATGGTGTGTGTTATGTATTACCACAGAGGGAAGGAGTGTTTGCACCTTTCCCCTCGTGTTGAGTCACTGATTGGAGGCACCTCTTCCCTGACCCTCCCAGCCGTGCCTCCGGGTATATGTCTGCTGGACCAGGTGGAGAGCACCATGGAACTACTACAAGAAAAAATGAGCAAAACTATTCTTTGCTTTGAGACCATGAAGCAATTATGGCTGAGGTAAATATGTATGATCCTTTGTTGTGATACTTGTACACACTCACAATGTACTTGGTTTTATATCTGTAAAATCTTTGTTTATTGTCACAGTTCTACATACTAACACTCTATATATATATATATATATATATATATATATATATATATATATATATATATATATATATATATATATATATATAATATATATATAATATATATATATATATATATATATATATATATATATATATATTATATATATATATATATATATATATATATATATATAATATATATATAATATATATATAATATATATATATATATATATATATATATATATATATATATATATATATATATATATATATATATATATGTGTGTGTGTCTGTGTGTGTGTGTGTCATTTTTGGAACACTGATGACAGGTTGAAATACTATAGTTGTCTGGTGTTGAAAATGAGGGATGGATAATGTGTTCAACTTTCATAAACATACATTAGATTGTCTTCCTTTGAAGTGGACGGTACATAGTTATGTGAAAGCATCATGTTTTAGTCCACTGTTGTTGGGGAACCTTGGATTTGTAACTCACTTATTCCTTAGTCTTAGTGTCATGCAGAAGTGTTTATAACCTTATCTACACCAAGCTGTTAGAGGCAAGTTTAATGATTACTTACCCTGTGGGAGGAGGATGTGGCTTGGTTGCACATCAGGTTTACAGAGTACTGCCGTTGTATTCCCTGGGTGGGGTGAGAGGGCTGGGGATCACTGGGCCTTGTTTGCATGGTGGTAATAGTGGCGTAGGAATGAGTGAGTGTTGTCTGGTGTGCAGGTTCTGTGTCAGTCCGGGTGTGGTGTGTCACGGGTCACAGAATGAAAGTGTTTCTATCCTCCACCCGCAGCAGCACAGGCCTTGGGTGGTGCTGCATCACAAACCTTTAGTGCCAATGGGCTTTATGGAGACTAAGATGAACTGCCTTTTGCCCGTTATTTGGTGTAAGTTTAGATTTTTTATGGCAGCATTTCGGGTAGTCTTTGGCTACTCAGAGGTAATACCAAAGAAAGAAAAGTGGCCAGCGGATATCAGGCCTTGAATCCGGGACCCTGGGGGCTTGCATGCCCGAACGCTGACCACTGTACTACTGCCTCCCCAAGGAACACGTGTCCAAGGAACTCTGACCACAAGTACAGGTCACAGTGGAAGCCGGAAGATAAGGTGCAGCAAACCAAACAACACATCCTTGCCAACATCACCTCCTTCCAGATGAGCTCAATACGACCCTCATGATTGCATGTTAGGGTGACATCCATTGTTTTCCATCACATTACTGCCACTCCTCGTGCACTTACCTTCTTCCTTTTGTAAGGTGATCACACTGCACACCAGCCACTCTAGATTCTATTTGATTCACCACCATTATGTTATAGTTTTCTTCACCTGCTCCAGGACACAATGGCCTCAATGGACACAATGGCCTCACAATGGCCACAATGGCCTCAGAATGGACACAATGGCCTCAGAATGGATACAATGGCCTCAGAATGGACACAATGGCCTCAGAATGGACACAATGGCCTCACAATGGTCACAATGGCCTCACAATGGACACAATGGCCTCATAATGGACACAATGGCCTCACTTGCTAAACAGACTAATACATAATCAAAAAACACTATTAATGACACAATTCATGAGTATAAAATCATGACTACTTGTGAAGTGAAGGATTTGAGTAAAGAAAGATGAATATAAACAAAGGAATTATGTTGAGTAGAACATCAATCTTATGTCTTAATCACAATGAAGGGAAGGTGACACTCAAGCCAAGGGAGGCTGTCACTCTGGTTACAGTGTTAGTGTGTACTTACAGTGAAGGGAAGGTGACACTCAAGCCAAGGGAGGCTGTCACTCTGGTTACAGTGTTAGTGTGTACTTACATCTCCGGTCAAGGTACACACACTCAGGCTGAGACAGTGACACAGTGACTGGAAGCCTATTTGCTCCTTGGTTATTTTTCAAACTGGTTTAAAAATTAAATTGAAAATCTCAATTTCCTTTGGATACATAGATGAAGTAGCTAATGCATTCGTGTCATGAGCCACACCTGAGCACCACTGTTAGGGAAGCAGCGTGCCTTGTTGTGACAGTAATGGTGTGTTGGCAGAGTACTATTACATTACAACGTGCTCTCTGTCTGTGTTCACCAGGGTGTGGAGGATCACGTGCTGGACATCACCCTCCCCGAAGGAACTCTGAGCTCATAGAGACGGATCTATGGGTAAGGCTGAGACCTCACACACACACACACACACACACACACACACACACACACACACACACACACACACACACACACATCCCCTTGCTCAAGGGGGACACTAACCATGACCTGGCAGTGAAAAATTCTTAGCAATCTGAGAGGGATTCGAATTCACTCCTTGCCAATCATCGGTAATAAGAAAATGTACATTGCAGAATCATGCTTCAAATATCTTTTGATCGCAAGTCAGAGATGAAATGATTAGTTCCTTGTTTGATTGTGTGAACAAAACTGATACCCGAGTGAAGGAAACCAAAACCCATTACCATCACAGCACAAAAACAAAACTGATACTCAAGTGAAGGACACAAAAAGTCTATTAGCATTAAAGGGGAAAAATTGCCTCATTGACATAAAAGGCACAGTTTTCTTTATCGATCTGAGTTTGTTTCATGTTAATTTCATTAAGTGTGTTTCATTAGTGTTCAAACGTTTATTTTTGTTTCAATTCCACTCTGAATCTGTAATCCAAAATATTCAGTAATTAATGAGTGCGTGAAGTTACAACACACACACACACACACACACACACACTGAAATATTTCGAGAGAGAGAGAGAGTCAACTCAATGTATTTTTTCATGGTTATAATTAACTTTTCCAAGAACCATTTGTCTCAAACACTAAGTAATTGAACGGTTCCTTGCTGACCTTGTATGTGTGTATGTGTGTGTGTGTGTGTGTGGCTGGCCAGAGGTTTAACAGATGGATGGAAGGAAGGAAGGAAGGAAGGAAGGAAATCAAATTAAGGGAAACTATAGGAAAACCTTCACAATAATACAACGCTGATGTCTGGAAGTTAGAGGCAGTAAGAGGAAACACATTAGGGCTAACAATTTAAACTATAATGTGCTATGGTGGTGGTGGTGGTGGTGGTGTTATGGTGGTGGTGATGGTGATGTTGATGTTATGGTGGTGGTACCACGATGATGGTGGTGATGTTGATGTTATGGTGGTGAGGATGTTATGGTGATGGTGGTGGTGGTGGTGGTGGTGGTGTTATGGTGGTGGTGATGATGTTGGTGTTATGGTGGTGGGGGTGTTATGGTGATGGTGGTGGTGTGGTTATGGTGGTGGTGGTGTTATGATGGTGGTGGTGGTGGTGATGTTGATTTTATGGTGGTGGTGGTGGGGGGGGGGTGGTTATGGTGGTGGTGTGGTTGTGGTAGTGGTGGTGGTGGTGGTGATAGTGGTGGTGGTGGTAGTGGTGGTATTGTGGTGGTGGTGGTATTGTGGTGGTAGTGGTGGTGGTGGTGGTGTTGGTAGTGGTGGTGATGGTGGTGGTGGTGGTGGTGGTGATGGTGGTATTGTGGTGGTGGTGGTGATGGTGATGGTGGTGGTGGTGGTGGTGGTGGTATTGTGGTGGTGGTGGTATTGTGGTGGTGGTGGTGATGGTCATGGTGGTGGTGGTATTGTGGTGGTGGTGGTGTGGTTTTGTAGTGCCATCACCTATCCCCAACCATAATCTCTCCTTTATCTGTCTTATAATCAGTTTAACCCTCCACTCTCTCTCTCTCTCTCTCTCTCTCTCTCTCTCTCTCTCTCTCTCTCTCTCTCTCTCTCTCTCTCTCTCTCTCTCTCTCTCTCTCTCTCTCTCTATGACGTAAGAATATGCGATCGCAAGAATTAGGACCAATTTTGAAACACTTAAAAACTTGAACGGAACGAAAGTTTATCCTCGGCTGGTGTGAGGAAAAGTTTGGAAGTGGTCGTGGTGTTGGGTGCGTGCGGGGCCTGGGGAGGGAGGGGCGGGGCGGGATGGGGAGGAGGAAGAATGGGAGGATGGCTGGCGGAGAGGGAGAAGGGGAAGGAAGCGTGTGTGTGTGTGTGTGTGTGTGTGTGTGTGTCGGGGGTGGGGCAGGGAAGGAAGGAAGGGGGAAGAGGAAGGAAGTGTGTGTTGGTGCAGGGAAGGGAATCGGAAAGAAGTATGTGTTTGGGGGGAAGAGGAGAGGAAGGGAAGGGTAACACGTATATATGGGATGGGAAACAATGAGAGGAATGAACTAAACTCCTCCTCCTCCTCCTTCCCCTGCTCCTGCTCCTCCTCCTCCTCCTCCTCCTCCTCCTCCCGCACACCTTGTTACTGGGTGTATTGACCTGATGGGAACACAGTTGTAAGTCGGGCGTGCTAGGCTTTACCAAGGCTGGCTTACGACCTTTAGGCGGCGGAACGTGAGCCTGCCCTTGTGCAGATAAGGTAAGGAGAGAGAGAGTGAGTGAGAGAGAGAGAGAGAGAGAGAGAGAGAGAGAGAGAGAGA
>JAXIVD010004314.1:0-2500 GCA_036785275.1 Cancer borealis | reverse complement strand
CTCTGCGTTGTTATTATTTCCCTTCATTTGATTTATTTTTTCACTTGTTATTTTCCGTTTCTTTCTTTTCCTTTAGCTTCAAGACCCTGAGGAAGATCCCGTCACTGTTATTTGAGGTCTTCCACTTCCCAGGACACTTGAGGTGGTCTTCCCTTTCTCCCACACACTCGTTGGTCATTCTTTTCTACGTATCTGCCTTCGCCGTTCCTGCCTCTCCTCACTCTCTCCCCCTCCAATTCTACTCTCGACTTTTCTCTCTCTTTTTGTGTGTGTGTGTTCTCTCACTCGTCCCCATCTTGATGTTTTGTTTTTCTTCTGTCTGGTTCTGTCTTGCTTTTTTCCGTCGTTTTGTGTGTTGGGAATACGTGGCTGTCTGTTCCGATTGCTATTTATGTGCGTATGTTTGTCTGTCTTTCTCGTTTGGTCACTCTTGATATGCCTTTTACTCTCTCTCTCTCTCTCTCTCTCTCTCTCTCTCTCTCTCTCTCTCTCTCTCTCTCTCTCTCTCTCTCTCTCTCTCTCTCTCTCTCTCTCTCTCTCTCTCTTCTCTCTCTCTCTCTCTCTTTAATCTGGCAGCCCAGGGGTATGGTGTTGGTGTTGGAGATGGTTTCTGGACTTAATAATACAGTATTGTTTATGGCTGCAGACAGTCCAAGTCTTAAACAACGAGTTGATTATGAAACACTTTTTTCCACTTCGCCTTCACAGCTATGTCCAACTTTCCTTTTAAAGTATTTTATTAGAAAGAAAGTTTGACCCGCAATGATAAGTTAGATAAAGTTTAAGCTCTAGAATTAAAGGTGTAAGTGACTTTGTCAGTCATGTGGAAGATTGCGCGACTCTCCTTGACATATTTTCAAGTAATTAAACAAAACAAGAGACGAACCAAGGACTGGATATAGAACTGAGCATAAAGAAAACGTATCTGTTGGACAAAGTAAAAGATAGAATACTTCCTAAGAATCCGTGGAGCTTGATTATTGTGTTGTGTTGTTCCCTCGAGGGTGACTACTGACTACTGCCTCCAGTCTTGTTGTTGTTGTTGAAGGTATAAAAGACGCGAGGTGTTGTTGGTCCCTTTGACAAACTCCCTCGAGGCGACCTGTGTCAAAACTGATCCACGAACAAAACAGTGAACACAACCGAACAACAAAGGATGAGAACACACACACACGCACACACACACACACACACACACACACACACACACACACACACACACACACACAGATGTCACCAGAACATCGTAAGTTATCAATAGAAAGAATTTTCCTTCCTCATCTAAGTTAGGAGACGATTACTGTGGATATTTATTTTATAGTTACCTTCCCTCCGTTTTCTATGGTATGGATGTGCTCGTTGGAATGATCAGCAAGCTTATCAACAACTTTCAGATCATCCTTAATAGTTATGTCCTCCGTCTGCTCCTTTACACACACACACACACACACACACACACACACACACACACGCACACACACACACACACGCACACACACACACACACACACACACACGCGCGCGCGCGCGATGAATAACTGCTTGGAGGTTCAGGCTGCAGAGAAGAAAAGAAGGAAGAAATGTATAGAAATAACAGTATTCCCTCCTTGAATATAGTGGAAGAGCGCGTCACTGTACGTCGCCTGAGGTTGTGGCGGCGGAGGGAAAGGAAAAGAGAAAGAAAGAAAAAGAAGGGAAGGAAAGAAATATAAGGGAAACGGTAGAAGGGAGGGTCAAGTGTTGCCAGCTGGAGTGTTGCCAACCAACTCCTCGTAAGTTGGTGGTCGTGTATTACGGTGAAAAGTGACGAAGGAAGAATGTGAAGAAGGGCAGCGCGATCCTCCATTCTAAACCCGACGCTTTGGCTCCTTAGAGGAAGGCATTGGTTGTACGGCGCGGCAGGCACGAGCTGAAAGGTGGCTGCACAGCCTCAACATGACCACCAACCACTGACCAGGAGGAGGAGGAGGAGGCTAACAAGTTTGTGGAATGTGCAATAAAACATTGGTAGTTAAGTTAGGTGGTAGAGTTGGCTTCTGTTTTATGGTACTTAAGGCTCTGAGGTCGTTGGGTAACATCATCAATTCAGTTCAGACTATGACTGCGAGCGTGAGGTGAGGTGAGGTGAAGGGCTGACGTGAGGATAGGTAGAGGAAGGGATGGGACGAGTGAGATAAAAGGGAATACAACCAATATAACCTTTCGTTAAAACAGTAATCCCAGATCAAAGTTTGTTCTGGCGTGAGGGTGCGCGTGTCCAGGGTCCCGTCACTCGGCACACTGCAACTTGAACCACATGTCGTAATTACAACACAAAACAAGTGACAAGCTGGCCAGGCTGGGCGTCACGCGGCCTGATATTACACCATCATGACACTCCTTGAAACAAAGCTGAAGCAACACTGATCAAACACAGGACTACCAGGCTGGAGTCACACCGATTACTTACTCGTTTCTCCTGCAATCTTGCGCCCGACTGCAATTGAAAGAAAACATGATA
>JAXIVD010004313.1:17500-36995 GCA_036785275.1 Cancer borealis | reverse complement strand
TATATATATATATATATATATATATATATATATATATATATATATATATATATATTAATATATATATATATATATATATAACGTGTAGTATAAATGTAATTTTCATAGGGAAATATAAACTAGCTAGTACCAATTCGCAAAGATCACCTTACTAAATAATAAATTAATAGATAGATAGGATGTATTTCAAAATGCAGCATCATTATTTACTTTATATCATCTAATTGTGCCTAGCCGACGAGACTCACCCAGAGTTTAAACCCATAGACGTAGTGACCATCAGGACACATCTTCAGCGACATCCATTGACCAAAGTAGCCTGTTAGTGTCGTCTTCAGGGGCAGTGGAACTATGCAAGGAGGAGGAGGAGGAGGAGGCAAGAGAGGAAGAGTTAATAATTTATCTGTTACGTGAAGGGAGAAAAATCGCTAAGTAGGACATAACAACCTCGTAATTTCTCCATTTCCATTTACCATGTAAATATTCTTCATGTGCATATGTCTGGCGATCTAGGTAAAGGAGAGTGAGGAAATGTGAAGAGAAAAACAAAAACAGAGAGAAGGGAGGCATAGAAAAAGTACAGTAGGGACTGTGAGACACATTCAAGTAAGTGCAAGACGCACGTCCATGTAGTACCATCTCCGGCCAACACCACACTCTGCTAATTCGCCACTGCCTACAGCACTAACAATGCGCTACGAATACAGTGACAACTGAAACAATTGAAGAGTTTGTTAGAGAGAAAGATGCAGGTATTGATCGGTTCCAGGGGGTCTCCCTTAGTGTTTACATAAGGAATGTTATTTGGTTCTATAGACTACCTGGTTGTTTGGCAGTGCAGAGTTTTAGTTTTTTTATTTGTAATACTATAATTATCTGATTTGTCTTAACCTTCTTAGTAAAGTTAACAAAAACATTGTGCAGTTTGCAATATAAGTTTTTTTTTTCTTTGTGATAAAGGCAATGAATTAATTGATTTTACTCTTCATGTCCGTCTCAAAATTAGACAAGTAATATGTATAAGGCCTAAGTGGAGTGACGTGAGAGTAATGGTCCACATACGCAGGCTCGCAGCGTCTCACTCCATCAATACATGCTAGATAAAACATTCAATAATTAGCGAGAAAAGATAGTGTGAGTGTGTGACCAATAGGATTTGATTGATGTACTCAAGATTTTAATAGATTGAAGGTCACAAGGAAAGGTGATGGAATGGAACGTTAGAAAGGAATGATTGCAAAAGAAACTCACAGCTCTTGAGTCTGTTCACGGTGGAAGGAATTTGTGATTTTTTTTACAGGACAATTGAGTTACTTCGATGTCCAGTGAAGAAGTTAAACTAAGAGCAAAGTGAAGAAAACCCTCGTCTTCATTTTATAATCCATTGATTGGCTGACTGATTGATAAAGTAGCTTCTTGGCGGCGTCACTGGATACACTCACCATCATACGCGAAATATAGGTCATAGTTGAGGTCTTCGATTAACAAGGGATGGAGAGAGTAAGTCACCAGCAGGCATTGGATGTCCGCGTTCACTGTTTTGTTGATAATGAAGGCGTCGCAGTGACTTCCTCCACATAGGGAAGCACACACTACGAGGCTGTCTGTCAACATGGGCAATACACAAACAACAAAGGTTACATATCCTTGCCTAGGTTATAAAAATGAACTACTTCTCTCGCCGATAAGCCACGTCATAATTATGCATAATATATCACTACCTAAAACACATGGGATGAAACGAATCGGGTTATATCTTCATGAAGTATTGGAGTATGAATATATATAGGATTGAATAGCGACAGTATTCGTTTTATATAAACTACTGAATTATGTGAAGATGACGTGTCCCCAACAGTCTGAGGTTCAGGTAGGGTGGTGATGTCAGAAGAGACGAAGGAGGAAGTACAGGAAACGAAAGGAAACTAACCTGTACGAGTTTGGTTGAAGACAGTGACTTGGTCTAGTGTGACTCCGGATACTTTTCGAAATATTTTGCCGTTCAACTGGGCGTAAGAATGGTGTGTTATTAAGGCCGTCACCACCAGCCAAGTTGTTGTCGTCCTCTGCATGGCTTACCTCCTTGTTTGGGTGTGTTTGATGACGTTGTTCGATGGTTAGGCTTCCTCAGATAATGTGAAGAGCTAGATTGTCATCATATTCTGGAAATGTTTATTCTGTCGATATGAATGTATCGATGAAAGCGTATAACAAGAAACAGTTGCTTTACCTCACCTCACAGCCAGACTCAGAGCAATCTTATTTATGGTGATTTGTAAAAAGTAAACAACCCCCATTTAACGGCCATATAACGTGTTGTGGTGATGTGTGGTGATAAAAGCAATACTGGGCCATATCTACATTACATGTTTATATGTGTTGTGTATTTATCTGTTAATATTTATATTTTTTCAATGTTTGTTTTCCAAAATATTCCTTTAATATTTCAACTATTGTTATAATCTATATTTTCTGACGTTTTAATTATTTTTTTTATAATATATATTGTTTTTTGGCACCATGAAATCCGAGGTATCACGGCACCAGGCGTGCCGTTGAATCAATGAATCAATCAATGAATAATTCATTCCATAACATACATTTACTTTGGAACCGATTCATTAAACATGCTTAACATGGCACCACAACACTCAAGGTCATGTGACACCTATCTCACTTTAGTACTATCTCTCTATAGTCTCAGACATCTCGTTCCCTGAGATGTACTGTACATCTTAATGCTATTTGATGAAATTTGAGAAACTTAATGCGCTGTGTTCTAACCGTACATTCGGCTACAGTTTACGTCATCTGAAGCGTTGGACTTAACACACGACTAAACTGTATTCCTAAACTTGCCGTAAATCAGATTTTTTTTTTTTTACACTAAAAAGATAGCGGCCAAGGGACAACAAAAATGCATTCAAAAAAGATCCCGCTTGTCGCCAGATCCTGTACAGAGGACAGTAGGAGAAATAAAAGCAGGGGGTGGAGGTCCATTTTAGCATTAGAGGTGTCTTGACACTCCTCTTTTGAAAGAGTTCAAGTCATAGACAGGTAGGAAAACAGACAAAGGAAGAGTTCCAGAGTTTACCAGTGTAAGGGATGAAAGAGTCAAAATACTGGTTAACTCTTGCATGAAAAAGATGGACTTTGTGCAGCGAAGCCCCGGGATGGGTGGAAACGTGCAGTTAGCAAGTTCAGAAGAGCAGTCAGCATGAAAATAGTAGTAGAAGAGATCAAAACGCAACATTGCGTCGGTGACTTAAAGAATCAAGACACTAAAATCAGTGCATTGTAAGAAAAGGATGGCGAATGTAAAATGTACTCTCCACAATAGTGAAGGAAGTGGATATAGCAGGTTTGTGTTCCATTTCGAGAATCAATTACTTAACAAAATTTTACTTATCACTTGAAACATATTATTTTCATCCTTTCATATGCAATTTTATTACGGGTTATGTATCTATTTTTTCCTTTTATATACTATTTTTCCTGAGTAGGAATGCAGGGTTTTTTTCACGGCTTTCATACTTGAACCATGAATGGGTAAAAGTAGCACTTTTGACTTAGCTTTCATTAGTAATGAATAATGTATGAGTAATTATCTTCTTACTGGGTCACCTTTATCTTACCCAAACTTGAACACAACTTTAACCACAAAATGTTGTATTTTCCATATGAATTACTGCCTCACTGTGGTCATGGACGGTATCCGTTGTTACTTAGTTGCTATTAACCTGTGTCCAGCCAACGCACTAATTCACTTCCTACTATATGTATACCTGATCGTGCGTCACCCTTCTCAGTCTGATCCTTGTAGCACACTACCAATTGGAAATCAAACACACTACCTATATCTTCGTGCACTACATGGCATTCCATGCATATATAGATAGATGCGTGCGTGTCTGGGATGAGAGCACTATATCACAACATAATTATACTGCTGTGATATTGATTGAATGAACTTGAGTCGATGATACTCTTGTCTTTCTGAGTAAATGAACATCAATATATTTTCTTATTCAGTCATTAGTGTGTGCAACTTGGCTTTAATGGATATACTTAAATAGCTTATATTGGTATCTGTATTGTTTACGCTCAGTAATTTTGATCCATCCAATTATATGTGAAAGATTGTCGGAATATGAGATTTATGAAAAAAAAAATTACTTTACATTAAGAATTGTGCTAATTCCATCTTTTCTTGTTACTTTTAAGTGTATGATTTTAATACTTGCATGTTCCATTAAATAGCAATTTGGTGAACAGGCACACGTGTGTATACACACACACACACACACACACACACACACACACACGTTCAATTCGTTAAGTATTATTCACTGCCAGGGAGTGGTTACTGTCCCCCTTGAGCTAGGGGGATGGAGGTGTGTGATGTGTGAGATCTCGGTCTAACCCATAGATCCGTCTTTATGAGCTCTGACCTCTTTCGAGGAGAGTAATGGCTGACAATCACGAATCCAGCGCGTGATCTTCCAGACCGTGGTGAAAAACACACACACGTAAACACAGTAATTTGATAATAGTGTATTTTTGCTTTGTTTTGTTCACGTGCCTGGAGCAATTCGAACCAATGTTTTAGGCGGGTCGAGGTACCGCCTGCCAGCCAGTGAATCCACTGTTGTCGGCACACGTTGTACTTCCTGCACTCGTAAATAAGATATAAGACTTCACTCTTTCTCGTTGTTTGTTTTTACTATACTTTACAGCAACTTGTATGCTGTTGCTTTCATTGTAATTGTCATGAAATTATTTGAGAGTATGAGTCATGATTTATATTACTTTATCCCTGAAGCATAGTTCACTTAGCGTGTGAAACTTTGCTGCACTTCCTTTGCCTGCCATACTCTCACCCACTGCCTAATCAATAATGAGAACCCTCTGGATACCTTCAGTAATAAAAGACTTAGTATTTGCACACTTTCCAGGCAGAAGTTAATGAAAAAGGTAAAATTTAGTTCATTATTTTATTGCAAACAGCCATCAGACACATTACATTTTTAAATGAAATTTTGCAAAATGTATGCAGATTTCTTCGGAGACATTCACTCTTCAGTCATTAATGATCATACAGGTGTATCACAACGGGTTAAGCAAGTAAAAAAACATGCTGTCATGGAAAGTTTAGTTTGGTGAAGTATGATGCTTCACTATCACTCTGCAACACTAACTCCCCAATAAATCAAGAGTAACATGGGACGAAAACTATACACACAATACTGGAATAGTGAAACTGATGCTACATTATTATTTCATTGAAACTAACGTATTGGCTGTTTTATAGCTATTCTAAACTTTTAAAGATACATGTGTTAGCTTCTTGAAGCTGCCATAAATGACACCAAAAGTTTAAATGATTATACAATAAACTTAAAAGTATTTCACCAAGTAAGTACAAAAGAAAATGTAGTGTATTTAATTCCAACAAACTTGAGATTCACATAAAGCAAAAATGAAACGGAAGAGATGATGATATTGAAGAAAAAAGCTATCATCCATCCAGTAGCACTCTCCTGTAAGGAATACTGACCCATTAAGTTAAAGCTTGAAGCTTTGTTATTCTACCTTCTCCTTGCATTCAACATATTCTATGCCTGAATACACACTAGTTATGGCTTAGAAAACAGTAAAGCATTCATACCTTATAGGAGTGCTAAACTAACTGAATGGTCATACTGATGCTGGATACTCGTTCATTCATACATACTTCCTAGGATTGATCATGAAAATTCATATTATGGAAAATAGTGCAAAATCAATTTTCATTAGTCACTAGTTATTTTGTGCAAATTAGCAATAAAAAGCATTTGTTCGCAAATAAATTTTTTCTATAAGACGTTATTACAATAATTATTCATGAGTGGTTGGCACAATTACTGACATCATTTAATAATCTTAGTACAATATCCAATATCAAAAACCATGCTTATGTACATCAGTATTATATACTGTGGAGGATGTAAGAACATTCTTAATTTAGTTGGGGTGGTGGGGAAAGGAAGAACATTTTTCACTAACCATTAAGAAAGTCAATCAACAAGTGAGGCTTGAATTTTGTGGCTTACATTTGCAAGAAAACAAGATTAACATGTACTGCATGGGTACAGAAATTGTTTAATCCAAAAACAGATTCCCACCTCTCTCAAACCCAATAAAACCGTTGGCAATGTCTTAAAACATATTTCCACACTTTTCAGCAAGTCATTTCTCCTTCCCTATAAGTAGATTTACTACAGCTCATTGATATATTACATGCCCCTTAAAACCATTCTTTAAGATTAATGAGAACTGGACTTTGAAGGACATTTTCATAATTAATAAGAAACATATTACAACATTGCCACTAAGCAGAAAGAAGCATTGATTTAAAAATAGATATAGTACAAACTTCTTTCTATTTTGCTCTTTGTTGCAATATGTATGAATCATGTGTGGCACTTAATTCAATTTTCTTCTGTTGTAATTGTCTATTGCCTGTGCCAGTGAAAATAGTCTCCTAACTGTCTGGGAACCAATTATTAATTGTTTTAATATCAATCAGTTCATGTGCTAATTCAAAGCACCATAGTTTTCGATTGTGCATATAAAATTTGTCAGGTAGGAATATAAACAATAAATAATTTGTTTTACCCATTCATGAATCCATCAATTTTTTCCACAAATAAGAATAATAATTACGATGATGTAATACATAGATATTAGTCAAAATGTTCTTTTCAAGTTCAAGCTGTTAAGAGTATTTTGTTTGTTTAATTAGTGGAAAGAAAACAGGCATCAAATAATGCCAATATTGGAATCAAAGTCCACAAGAAAAACCGCACAAGAAGTTCATCTATTATGATGGCATGATGATCCCAAGTACATAGATAATCTGGGGTACTCAACAGTTATTTTGAGGTTTATCTTGACACCTCTAAGGTGAGTAATGCTTAACATTATAAAGCTACTATGCTGATGTGTATGGAATAAGAAACAAAGTGTCACTAGGTAACACAAAATCACAATTCTTGTGTTGACCTCTCCCTCTGATCTATTAGACATTGATTTAACATGTTGCAACCTTCTCCCATTAGATTATCACCTCTAAATACTATTCATGTACAGTAAACAATTAGTTGACACTTCAACAGTGACAGACAATGATAGTTGGAGACACATGTTAGTGTGTCATTGGTCTACTAAAAAACGATGACTTCAGAGTAAATCCCCATTTCAGTAAGGAGAGCTGTGGTAGGAGTATGGAAATCATTCTTATTTGTGTATCAACAAGTAATGTGGCATATCAAAAGCTTTCCTTATCATGTACTATGATGAATGATGTCAAACACTTTAAAGGACCATTTATAAACGTTTTAACATTTTCTTTGGTAAAATCAGAAGTTTGGATCTTCATACTCTTATAATATGGGATTAATCAATGTAGTTTGCAATCAATTTTTGCAGTGCTTGTCAACACTTCTTTGTAAATATTTCTCTTAACTCATGGTACATACCTTAGCTTTACTTTATCCTCAGTATGCGTACAATTTCATACAGTAAAAATAATATTATATAAAAAGTCTGTCATGACCAGCATCTTAGTTATTATGAGGCATGAATGCTGGCTGCATACCAGTTTTGCATTCTTTTCATATAGGTATATCATAAAAATCCATTAAATTAAATTAAATTAAATATTAATAGATTCCAGAAAAAATTATCACAAAATTTTCAAGTAAACACATACACTGTACTAGCACCACTCAACATATTACACCAAAAAAATTAAGAAAATTGTATAATGTCATAAGACTTCAAATAACTTAGAAAGATGATCTGCATCACAATTCATCATGTCTTCTGTTCTTTGGTAACCATCGGGGAACTGTGTCTATGACATCTTGTTTGTTTAGAGATTGAAACTCCAATCCACGAGCATTCTGGCGATGATGTGACTGTGAGCCTCGGTACAGATATAGTGTGGGGTATGCATTCACCCCTGCAGACTGGCATGCCTTTCGATGAGTGTCACAGTTCAACTTGCCTGCCCTTACTGTACCATCTAGAACCTAAAAAGAGAAATATTAATGTTCATTATGTTTTTTCACTACTAATCCACAAACATGATGATTATTAAGACGGATAGAACAAAATTTCATATAATAGATGCTAGTTACATGTCTGTCTATCATTTACATACCAGGCTGTTATATCCCTGAAGGTGGTAGCCAAGACAAAGACAAGCATACACACACCCACGCACACATACATATACACTCCTCTCACATAGAACCAAGGCCCCTACAAAAGGGAATTACACCTGCCAAAACACTGCACAATATACTGTACACAATATATCTGTACACAATATACCTGTAGAAAACATTTTGGTGACTTTTGTTTCCATTTTTGTGAAAGAACAATATGGGCAATAATGAGAATAAAAGTGAACTCAATTTGCTTACCTAGCCTATTTTGAATCTACAAGATGGTGTTGACATTCATGTAAATAATATTTAGTTTCTTCATATACAATAGAACTTCGCGGTACGAGTGTCCAAGCAATTTGCTTTACGAGCCGCCATTCTTGAGCGTTTTTGTATCTTACGATGAGTAAAAAATTCGCAATATGAGCAACCTTCATATACATCATACAGGCTGGTGTAGCAGTTTAAAGAAAAACACCATGATAAAGTGTGTGTGTGTATTCACTGTATTCACTGTCACAGTCTGCTGCTGGTCTTTCTCGAGACAGCCGGCCGTCTCCCTATGGAAAGAGCTCAGAGCTCATAGTGACCAATCTTTGGGTTGGACCGAGACCACTCACACACAACACACCGGGACAACGAGGTCACAACCCCTCGACTTACATCTCGTACCTACTCACTGCTAGGTGAAAAGAGGCTACACGTGAAAGGAGACTCGCCCAAATAATCTCCGTCCACCCAGGGGATCGAACCCTGGCCCCTCGGTTGTGAGCCGAGTGCGCTAACCACTACGCTAGCTACACACACGTGTGTGTGTGTGTGTGTGTGTGCGTGTGTGTGTGTGTGTGTGTGTGTGTGTGTGTGTGTGTGGGGTACTCCCTCTAGGAGACCACCAGTGGTCCATGGCACACCCTAAGAGGTAAAACAGGCATGATGTGAAAAAAAAATTCAAAGCTTCACATGTTTGGCCAATCAGATGCACAAGTTTTTTTTATTTTATTTAGTATAGTGTATTGTCAGTGATAAAGTAACTTACTTTAGCAATATCCTCAAAGTCTGGAGCAAAGACTTGACAATGATTACACCAGGGAGCATAAAAGTCTATGATCCAAGGCTCAGAGCTATGCAGAACATCTTCAAACTTCTCTGCATCCAGATCATCCACAAGGGAAGGAAGATGAGTGTAGGTCCATTGCCGGAAAGCATCAGCACTTCTCGACTGCCACTTGTAGTTACTGTTTAAAGAGAAAACATGATAAAAAGTTTTAATTTATGATCATCACACACACACATACAAACACAAATACTGTTCAATATATCAGTGGTAACATTCTTGCTTGCCATTTGGCAGACTGATGTTCACGCCTCGCTCAGGTTGCAAGGTTTTCACAGATGAGCAAGCAGTCACTGTCCTTGAGTAAGAGGATGGCATTTTTGGTAGGTGAAGGTCACAGCCTTACCCACAAATTCAATCATATGTGCTCTATGCTCTTTTCCAGAAGGGTAACGAGTGCAAATCACGAGTCCAGCATGTGATCATCAAGACCGTGGGTAAATTAGATTGCAGGCCAGCTTGGCACATGCCTAAGTTGGTCCCTCATACCAACTCAGCCCCTTGTGTGAACCAACTCGGCCTGTTGTAGTGTACAAAAGGAAACTCTTGCTATGAGATGAAATATAATTATTATTTTTATAAGCAGTAATTTTTGAACTGATAGAAAAAACATATGCTAAAGCTTATGAAACATTTATTTCACGCATGTAAACAAGTAAAAAAAAAGATACTTTATTTAAGGATAATACAATTTAAAAACTAAAACAAACTATACATGTAACTAAAATCAAATCAAATAAAAGATGTAATTCTGAAGTTAAAATTAAATTAAATTAAAAAAAAAAAAAAAACATCACTAACAAACATGCACAGCGATGTGATGTGACGCAGCTCGTAGTAAATTGTTTGCCAATCTGTCACCAGCATTGTACTGCTCCCAGAGGCTTACTAATTGTCCGTGATGTTTAGCATATTTTGGTCGTTGTTTGTGTAATACCTTGCCATCTGAGAGCAGACGCACCTGGAGGGTGACAAGTCTGGCCTCGTCATGAAGGAGTAAGAGCAATAGCAAATGACAATACAAAGTAAAAAAAACAAAGAAAGAAAAATGGATTCTACTCACATGGGTGTTCGTGTTCCAAAGCTTGAAGCTGGATACAAAATGATGGATGGATAGCTGTTGATCCCTTGCCTTTTACAAACACTGGCGTGGTTTGCACAGTCTATGGTTGCAACGTGCACCAATGGGTGGTCAATCATCATACGGGCAAACTTCCTGTAAGCCGGGGCCATAGCTCGGCATGGCCCACACCACCCAGCAAAGTAATCCACCACCCACACCTCACCCCGAGGCTTATTACTTAGGAACTCATCAAACTTCACAGGATTAAGTTCCACAACTGTTTGAACAAAATAACAATGTGTTAATTTCCCCCTCAAACATTTTTCCTTTTGGATCAAACTACCTGAATTGTTTAAAAGTTTATTTAGTGTCTTGGTTTTTATCAGATTCCTATATTGCTTTTCATCAGAAAAAATTAAGAACATAAAAACTACTTGGCTAGCTACAGTAAACTCCCATTTCAATGATGTGACTTGTTATAGTCTTTCTCTTATGGCTGAACAAACCACTACTGATGTGTATTTCACTTAAAACAACAGTAATTCTCTCCTACCACAAGACAAAGCACAGAGGGGAAGGGAATAGTAGTCTCCCTGAGCCCCATATGCCTTGTCTTGTCTGACTCATGTATGGTCTCTCACAGCATATTGTGTGAATTGTTTGGGTTAAAGTTGGCCAAATTAAGATTGTAATTCAATTTTGCTTTTTGTGAACTAGTTGATGGAGAATATTTGATGCTTATATATCAGTTTTATGGGAGTTGACTATACTAAACTTAGTCATACATTTATAATTGGTTTTCTATTGATTTGGCACTAAAATGAAATGCAAAGTTCAAATGACCAAACATACCTACTGGATTTAAGGTGTCACCCACAAACGCAACAATTTCTGCGGCACTGTGTGAGCCAAAGTACTCGTGTGGCTCACTCTGATTGTACAAAATTGTTGTGGGGTATTGGTGAATGTTGAACTTGGAGCAAAGATCTTGATGCAGTGTGCAGTCAATACTTCCTGAAAACAAATTTAATCATTATATCATTATATTTGTTTACAAATGTGACTAATGTGATTTTTTTTTTTTTTTTCAGCACGGGTCTCCATTCCTAACGTTTAGAGGAGAGGTAAGATACTTTAATCACTTTCATTTACGAGATTATTACTAACTTAACTGCATCTCTAACAGCACTGGCTGGACCCAAAGATATCCCTGGGATTTAATATTATGCTCGTTAGTTGTGCACAAATTTACTTATATGAAAATCCCATTAAAACAAATTATAATATATCCTTTGATATTGCTGATGCTTCACTGCCTCAAAGAACATTCTTTTGACCAAACATCTTTAAAGATCATTCTGAAGTTTCTCTGAATTGATCTTTACATTATTCTTCCGGGAAACAGAGATCTTTGTGGATGCCAATAATGATAATACTTTCTGCAAAAATATTCTTACCAAATTTTATTGGTGAGTCTATCAGCTTGCTTGCTTTACGAAACTCTGGCAATAATTTCATACATGGAGGACACCACGGTGCATAAAAGTCCACAAACCAAGTAGACCCATCGTTCAGCACCTTTGGGAATTTCTGGGGCGTCAGAATTTGAAAATTTGGGGCGGAGGCTCCTTCCCGTGCAAACACTGCAATGTCATGAGCCAACTGCCTCCCCTGCAACATAAACAGAAAAAACTGATAAGCTTAAGCAATACAAAGTATAGATTATGTAAGAAAATTTGAATGTTCCTTTCTATTTTAATAGAGGTTAATGATGCAAATGATCTATTTCAGAAGGTAGCATACTGAGGTGTGAAGGTCATATTCCCACACAATTAGAGATTATTTAGGTGGGTGTCTTTTCGTGCTGTAGCTCCTGTTCACTTAGCAGAGAACACTGTGTGTTGCTTTTGTTGTTGTTCCTAAGGCTGCCTGGCTGAACAGCCCTGAGCTCTTGAGAGAGGCCATGGCGTAGACCAGGTTTTCCCACAGGGTCTTCATGGAGTGTATGTTGTGTTGACGTGTGTGATTATTTTTGTAACAGAGTGTCACAACAAACTCCTGCCCCTTCACAGGATATGAGCATCTGGGAATGGCTTTGGTCACCTCACCAAATACCATTCTGTGTGTGTAGTTCACAATGGTCTGCAGGATCACACGCTACACTCATGATCATCAACCATTACCCTCCAGAAAGAGCTTAGAGCTCATGCAAACAGATCTATGGGACTGTGTGGATAGGGAGAGGTAGAGGCTCTTTTGCCGTGGTCATTTCTTTGAGGAACGTTTCTGGAAGGCATCAAAAACTTTAGATAGATAGATAATACAGCAAATGGAATCTTCAGAGTAATATGGCCCACATAGACTTACATGGTGAACCTCATATCCTCCACCTGGTTTGAAGAGCATAAATGAAGGTGTCTTTCCAATGTATAGATCGTCACAATGCTTCTTCATCTGTGAACACTTAATTCTTCCAAGATTCAATGAAGGGAGCAAAGCAGGCAGCTTGCGGATCTGTGGAGAGAATTTAAGTTTCAGTTAGCAACCTTAACAACGCCCCTTCAGTTACAACAATGAGCAAAGCAAATGATCTTGTGGTTTGGGAAATCTAGATATTTATTATGGATGGATAAAATTAAACAAATAAGAGTACGGGAAATGTGGTATCAAACATGTGATTCTACTTGGAAGAAAATCATCTCTTGTTTTGATGAATTGCAATTAATCATAAATCCAACCCAATAGCTGCACTTGAATGAATCAGCATCTGTCATTACTCACCTCAAATGCATCATCATCATCGTCACCCCTGAATTGGATGAGCCAAGACACATTCTCCTCATGAGACTCAAGCTTCTTACGAATCTCCTGAAAACATGGACATGATATCTCTTTACAAAGCTTGTCCCTTCTGGCACATATCATATAGACTTAGTTTTGTGAGATTCTTAGCTTATTTGTCATATTTAAGCTTAAGTATGGTTTCTAAGAGAGATGCAGGTGTCAGTAGTAGTGTCAAACATAAACATCAGGCTATAATGATCAAAGAAAAAAATTTTAATGTTGAAAAAACTGGCTTTTGGACAAAGGTCAGAGGATTGCTCAGCTATTTTGGCAAGATGGTTGATCCAGCAAAGTTTTAGAACTAAGGATGCCAGTAAATTAGTGGAGTACCTGTATCCTCTTTTCTATCTCCTAAACAATCATCTCTCCATACTCCATTTAAGTTCATATAACCTTGCACACTTTGCTCTCTGTCTCTCCTGACAACTAACTTGTCCCGACATTTGTCCAATTATATTTGCTCTTTCATCTCAAAATTTTAGCATCATATTCATAAATGTAATATCTCATAAAGACAGTCATATGAAAGTCTCTCTCCTATAACTATGTAACTTACTGCTTAACTAAAGGCTGAAAATTCTACTTATAATAATTTCTCACCTTAAAAGTTTCATCATCAAGCAACTTCATTTCAGGCAAGAATCCCAGAATCTCTCTTGTGATTTCTTGCGCATCAAGGCTTGTTATTTTAGTGCCTTGTTCAGACTCTATTTTTTCACTATCAAAGAACATCAGTCCAGATTGCAGCCCAAACTTTGAACAGAGATTTTGCTCTCTGTAGCATTCCATGAAGCCTACACTGACTAATCCATCCTGAAAGTAATGCATGAAGTGTTAATGTGATGCCCTTTTTATTCACTTAATATTCTCCCCAAATCCCCCTAAATCCTATACAATGGTAGGTAGATAGATTGTGACGTAGTCCAAGGGTTGTAGTTGTCAGCACAACACTAGTCTAAGCTCCCAAACATTCTTGCTTGGCACCGTTTTCTAGATAACCACAGGAAAATGGAGTAATAATGTACTCACAAATATTGCACTGAGTTTAGTCTGCAGTGGCCATGATTCTTCTTTATCATCTTGTGTCTCATAGAACAACACAATCCAGGGTTTGTCTACATGTATCTTCTTTGCAAGTGTATCCTCAAAGCCAGCTTGGTTGAGGCGCACAGCTTTTGACTTCACCTGACGCAGCATGTAGTTCACCAGTAGTCTCTTTGTCTTGTCTTCAGAATATTGAACTTTCTGGAGATTAATTTTTTGATTAAATGGAAATCAAACAATGCAATGGAGTAACAATGAGAAAATCATTAAATTTTTCACAGAAATCAAAATATATCACCGTTCAACATCTCAAAAACAAATTTCAAACTAAAAATATTTTGAAATTTCATAGAAATGTGAGAGGTAAATAAAACAGAAGATTCGGATAGACTAGCAAAGAGTTTCTATGTCAATGTATCTTTTAGACTCATTATATTCTTACTCCTGGATAGGATACGAGTGTTGGGTAGGAACGGATGCCTTGAGAAGAGCATAGGTGGTAGTCATCATCACAGTTCACAGCACCAATCCTGACCACACCCTCCAACTCCCGTGCCACCTTGCGCCACACCGGAGCCAAGGTGTGGCAGTGAGAACACATGGGATGGTAATAGTTGATGAACCAGATGTCTGAAGATCCAGTCACACTTTGCTCTGGTGGTGAAAAAATTAATTTACTTATCACTAAAGTCCGGGATAGAAAATACTTGGCTATTTGTAACATATAACATATCTCTGGTTTGGTTTCTTGTACTGTAAACAGGTTAGAGTAAACTGCTCTACTTCACAATTAATTTTCTAGTATAATCATAGTTCCAAAAGTTCCTGAAAGTTTCATAAATCACTCTATTGAAAAACAATTTTTCTCACCAAAATCTGCCTTATTGAGTGTGATAATTTCTGGGTCATCATCATAGATGCCAAAGTTATCACGGTAGTAACTCCATGAGTGGTACTGGTGCCCTGACCTGCAATGAAGAGAAAACATCAGTACTACACATCCATGAAGAGGTTATACACCTAGCTATCAATTGTATTATTTAACTATCTTTCAATATAAAGGGTAAGGAATTCAGAGAGAAAACCATCAATGAAAGTCTTCATTTCATCACCTGATAACCTGTAACATACATTCATTCAAATACTATTCAATCTCATCTCTACCTGATGGCTAGACTTGAATTTTCTTATGTTCTTTTCACCTCTCATATATACATCCATTGTGATATGTCATTAAAAATATAAAACATAAACTCACCCTCCTCCATCTAGGCCTTTTTCACCATGGAGGTCATACACCTTCCTCAAGTCACCATCTTTGAGCACCTCGTAAGCACGGTTGATTCGTACAAATTTTTCATGTGCCTCCGGGTCATCCTGTCAATAGAAGTATGGACACTCATACACCAGTCATACTGTTGTCATACTGTTGTCAATGCCCACAAAGAAAAGAAGTTGAAAAATAGAAGATATCAATTTCAATTACATGAAACCCTTTGAAAAGCATTAGGACATCATTATTTTGGCTTTGTTATAGTATTACAATTAAATACCTTGTTTTTGTCTGGGTGATGCAAGAGGGCTTTCTCTTTGAATTTTTTTCTTATATCCTTAACATCAGCATTTCTAGGAACACCCAGCAGTTCATAGAAGTCATCAGCAAGGGCAAGACACAACAGGCTAAGGATAAGAATCCTTCCAAACATATTTGCAAACAACTGCTCTCCACAAAACTGTTGACAAGAAAGGCACATTAAACTCACTTCCAACAAACTCTCAAACTCAACATTACTCAAGAATACAAAGTACAAAAATTTGGTGGTTCTATTGTATTTTGTATTCTTCAGTAATGTTGAATTTAGCATTTCATCCGTTCAGATGAAGAAGGGGCCAATGTAGACTTTCAAAGTGAAAGAAGACTTTTCATGAAACAGGAAGAAAATAAATATGTGGCATTTATGCTAAAGAATTAAATGACTACATTGTCAGAGAAGTGTTACGAATGGACCATGGATGGAAGAGTAGCCATATGGATTAAAATCAAAGGAAGGTGTACGGAGTGTGTGCTTGGATAGGTTAGGCTTAGGGTAGGCTAAGCCCTAGTTTAGTGTGACTTTAATCAATAAAACTTGTATTTTATTAATTATACAATAGTTGTTATGTATTAACTATGGTTCTTGGATCTTTAGTTAAAATAGTTAAAATCTAAATTGAAATTACTTAGATTTTGTTTAAAAGTAGCACTCTCGAGTTCTAAAATATATAGCCTATGCTACCATTTGTTAAGCTGTAAGTGTGAATTTAATTAATAAAATTTGTATTTTTTTATGGTTGTTTTATTGTTATATTGTTGAGGAAGATGTATGAGATTAGTCTATTATGTCACAAACAAATTAGATTCCATCTGTGCGAAAAAATAGCATCATTGTTAATTATCACATTTTTTTATCAACTCCCGTTTTTGTGAATACTATTTCATAATCAAAGCATATAAGGCACATAAACTTTTACTATAGATAAAAGCAATAAAAACACAC
Source organism: Cancer borealis (assembly GCA_036785275.1). Taxonomy (NCBI): domain Eukaryota; kingdom Metazoa; phylum Arthropoda; class Malacostraca; order Decapoda; family Cancridae; genus Cancer; species Cancer borealis. The sequence continues at coordinate 20,180 of JAXIVD010004313.1, read as the reverse complement.
AACCTTTGAACATTTGAGCCATCTATTGACCTTAAAGACCCGTCCGTGGAAGGTTTTTAGTTCCCAAAATGTGACTTTTGAGCCTCAATTGTGTCAAAACCAATAAAGATAGAGAGCTCTAGAGTACACAGACACATGCACCAGTGGCCCTTTACACCCTAACCAAGTGTTATCACGTTTGGAAGGTCACCAAAAGTGGACAGGTTCCATGCTAGTTTTTGGAACTAATAATCCATCCGCCTATTTTTTTTCTTCTGTTTTTGCAGGTACCCCACATTCTTCACTGTCACACATTTCATATCCAACAATTTGAAGGGAAATATATTAATTGGTAGTGAAGATACAGTGAAGAGAAGCAGACAAATAAGTTAAGGATCCCTGTAAGAAATGACATTTTTTTCTGAATGTCACTGCACTAAAACTATTGCATTTATGATCAAGTCCGTGAAAGTACTATTGGTAAAATGGTTCAACTTCTTCATATAAAATTTCTAGCTCTCGAAGTTAATTTGGTTAGTCCCTATCAGTTTTGTAATGCCAAAATGGACGGAAAACAGGTGTCACTAGCCTATGGTGTTGATGTAAAAGAAGCATGTATGTACTTGTAGGGTATATCCTTGCCTTTTTATTCTAAGCACAAATTTGTAACTTTACCAACTTATGTAAGTCATTTAATTACATCTACTGGATGGAAAACGGTATCAATATTTGAGGAAATAGAGAATAAATTAAATCAGAGATGAGCAACTGTTATTAGTGAATCCTTGTGATGGTTACTTTTTTTTAACTTTCCTTCTATCAATATTTCGTTACCAATCACACTTACTACTGATTCTCATTGCAGTTTTGTCCATTCCTTAAAACTGGCATTAACCAAAATCCTCAGTGTTTATTTAGTCCCTCATATTGGTAATGTCTAGAATAATCTACCTTCCTCTGCTTGTTATCTTCCTATGACATACTTTTCATCATATTCATCTGTATGGATGTCATGCAAGGTTGGATGATTTACTCACCTGGTTGACTACCCTCTATTACACCCAGCCGTCACTACAGTACTAGTATATCAGCCCAGTGGTGTGCTCTAAAGCCATAATGTTCCTCGATGTTCTTAAGGTTTCATTACTTACATCATTAAGCGTAGCGAAACGAGCGTTTGAAGAGAGAGAGAGAGAGAGAGAGAGAGAGAGAGAGAGAGAGAGAGAGAGAGAGAGAGAGAGAGAGAGAGAGAGAGAGAGAGAGAGAGAGAGAGAGACTAATAGAAGGGTTTAAATTAAGAAAGTCTAGAGACACTAAGTTATTATATAATTTATCTTCAAATCCCCTACACACACAGTTATCTTAACATGTGGTCGTAGAATTAGATGGGATAAAAGGTTAAATCACCATGCCCTTCACCAGTGAGAGGGCGGGTAGTGAGCAGTGACAGGAGGCGTGGGCGCGTCTCTTGGTCAAGTCCAATACAATTACTTACCCATCTAAGCCAGGGCCACGTAGTAGTAAGCCGATTAACACACTACTCTTGTGTAAGGAAACGAGTCAACGCACATACACACGCACCAAGAATCAAGGTGTTGTGGTGAGAGGTAGTGAGGCAAGGCTATCACCGCACACACTGTCCCCGCCACCCTCCGTGTCTCACTGTTTACAACTGTGTACGCGAGGCTCAAGCTGATTCGTCGCCGGAATCACGATTCTCCTTTATCCACGGTACACACCTGTAACATGTAACAGCTCAATTTTTTTACCATCCCTCCAACCAACGTAAGAACATGCCTCCCACCGCTATTGAGTTACAGAAAATGGCTATTTTAATCCACTAAAACCCTTTACACAAGGTAAAATTGCTGTTTTGCTCTCTAGTAACAGAACCACGGAAAAATTCCACCGCACCATAGAATCCTGAGATTTACAATTTTGCGCTCAATGACCCTTTTCGTAACTCTAACGCAAATGCTACGTTTTGAGTATTATCTATATAGGCCCTTTCGGCCATAGCATGTTTACACAATGTTTGCCCTCAAGCGCCAAAACCGGTGGTCAGATCTGAATATTTTCTTCACATTTCTTTTTTAGAATTGCGAGATCTACAAACTTTGCTCACCATGACCATCTTCGTATCTCTAAAATGCCACTTTTCGCGTGCAATGAATATGTAATTCCTTGACCATAATGATCATATTTGTTCCTACAAGATTAGGGTTACATCATACGTTGATAAGAATAGAGATGACTTGCTTGCCTAAGAAGAAGAATGGAAATAACCATTATTTAATTTTACTTGGCGATGCTGGTGATGATGCATTATGATGCATCGCGATGACACTTCCCAAAATCCACACAATACAACAGATTCGAGTTATTTGGTTTCCTTATTTATAATTATTGTTCGTAAATTACAACTGATTTAAGGTATTTTCGGGGAGGGGGTCTTGCCACATGATGTAAGTGTGTGTGTGTGTGTGTGTGTGTGTGTGTGTGTGTGTGTGTGTGTGTGTGTGTGTGTGTGTGTGTGTGTGTGTGTGTGTGTGTGTGTGTGTAAAAACATAGTAAAAGAAAGAAAACTTTAGTCATAAGTTTTATTTCCTCTGATTAGGCCACACATCATAAATTAGAGATGATCAATCGCTCAATAAATATGAGTTTAAAATTACAAACATTACTATATGGCAATTAGACC
>JAXIVD010004313.1:0-2500 GCA_036785275.1 Cancer borealis | reverse complement strand
CATCAACATTACTTCCCTCCTCACTATGGCAACGGAAGAGAGAGTGGTATCGGCACCTACATTGTGCGTATAAGTAAAAAAAAAAAAAAAAAATCATTAAAAATAAGAAACTCGTAAGGGCCAACCAGTCTGCTGCAGTTTGTTCTTCCTTTGTGCTCCTTTGTGCTCCTTTGAGTTGTCAAGGTGATATGATTTAGGAATCTGTTTTTTTTTTTTTTTTTTTTTTTTTTTTTTTTTTTTTTCTTTAGAATTGACATACTTAGTGTTGATGGAGGACGTGAGATTACTATTATGTTTCTAATTTATTCTATTCATTTTTCTTATTTCTTTGAAGGTTCCTACGAAACTTTCACAAAATTATGTATAATGTTTTATAGTTCAAGTTTGTTATCATTAGTTAATTGAACGACAGTGCTTTGTAATCCATGAGTCATTTTAATTGATTCCAAGTTACAGAAGGAAGTATAATGGGTTATAACTTAAGTGTAATGATGGTAAATATGGATTCGTCACTAGTTTTTCTCATTAAACACCGAACTTAATTAGTGCAATGGATCATTATGTTCAAACATCTTGCGTATCACTTATCACCTATGCAATATACAGGTTTTGTCATCAGTATTCACCTCCACTAATACACTGCTCATCAGAATTAAGAACAAACAGCCTTATATGAACCATGACCTTCGCGATCTACAATTCAAATTTTATCATCCCATGTAATGAAAATCAAACCGTAAAGTGACCTCGTAAGCCAATAGTGAGACTTATTTTTAGCGTCTTATCCCTGCACGTGAGCTGCAACGCATTACCATCCCATTTAATCAGCAGGAAACAAGGTCAATGATCAGGTGCCGAAAACGAATGATAACAAATGACAAAAGTGTTCTCCTCTCTCTGTCTCGTTCAATACAGAAGCGGACGAGGATGAGTGCAAAGAAGCAAGAAGCTCTTAGATTCTAAAAGGTGGAGGACTTTGGTCGGTGAAGTTGGGTTGGGTGGTGGAGGGAGGATCTGCGAGGTTGTCCGTCAAGGTCACGCGTTGGGCTGTGTGTTGACAGTATACCTGGACAGACAGAAGATAGACTTGATACTGCGAGACTGTGTATTTTCGTTTCAGGAGTCAAATTGGTCATTAAGCAAGTGGTAAGAACGACGAGGAGTTATTATGATGAAGGAATGGAGGATTTTTACGTGTAATTGTGTCAGTAAAACAGTGAGAAAGTTTCCGCTTGAGCAACTGATCAAACTGTCAGGAACTAGTAATTTCCTCTCTCCAGGTCTTATATTTTCAATTTTATAAAGGCCAATGTGTGATGATTCTGGTGTGAGTTTCCACTTTCCTTCATACTTACTCTATTAACTTAGTATCATTAAGAAAACCTGAGGCAATAGAGAAATCAGTCTGTTGCACGAGCACGAGGCCAACGTTCACACAGGTAACTCTTAACTAAACCGGAAGGAAGTGTGAGAAGGTGAGTCAAGGAGTAGTCGGACCCTAGACACCCCTTGATCTACATGTACATTTTTGTGTGTGGTTGGGTAGGGTGGTCGTCCAGCCAGATTTCTCACCACCATCATTGATAAACATAATCAAATGTGAAACTGCGCACTTATCAAAAAGAAAGAGTAGAATGGAATCACTTAATTGTTGACACTCATTGCTCACAATCGTGTACTGAACACACGAAATTTAGTAACTCACAAAAGAAGAAAAAAGAACGAAAGGTCATTTGTTTGTTGATATAAATGAAGGTCATCCAGCCCCGCCCCTACCGCTCCCACCCCAAGACTACTTTATCGTGTGTCTGGCAGCAGTACAGTTGTTAAAGATCCTTAGATGGTGACAGCAGGATGCAGGACACCACTCGGCTTGGCATGTATCGTAAAGCCATGCGGAACCATCAATAACTAGTCGTCCCAAGTGACCTCTGGATTGATTGTTGTTACTTCCATGTGGTTCTCCCTGAGTAGTCTTGGCCTCGCGGTGTGGAAGTGGACGCTCAGAACCTTGACTCAGTGATGCATCCATGATTATATTCGCAGCCTGACTTTGCCTTGAGGACGAGAAGCGTGATGAGAGAAAAACAGCGGCGACCACTCATTGATCAAGACGTGAAGCAATCTCTTGCCTTAACTTAACAGGTAAAGAAGCATTATTCATCACACGTCAGTCAAGTGCAGTCAGTTTTGAAGGAAAAAAGGAAAGTTAGCGGGAGGATGATTTTTAGAGGAAATATTAACATCTGCGTAAAAAAACGAAAATCAGCTTTTCTTTGATTCTCTATTGACACAGTGAAAGGAAAATTATGTAGAGAAGTGACAGGAAGATGGACGAGAAAGGACAGGTGCGATGCCTAAGGAAAGTCGACGTATGACATGAGTTAATGAGCTTGCGTAGGAGAAACACCTGCACGTTAGAAGGTTCACAGCGTACCAGGTGTTCGTATGTAATGGTGGTGATGATGGTGATGGTGGTGGTAATGGTGATGGTGGTGAT
>JAXIVD010004312.1:15000-36998 GCA_036785275.1 Cancer borealis | reverse complement strand
CAGAGACAGAGACACACACAGAGACAGAGACAGAGACACACACAGAGACAGAGACAGAGACACACACAGAGACAGAGACAGAGACACACACAGAGACAGAGACAGAGACAGAGACACACACAAGAGACAACAGAGACAGAGACACACACAGAGACAGAGACAAGAGACAGAGACACACACAGAGACACACACAGAGACAGAGACAGAGACAGAGACACACACAGAGACACACACAGAGACAGAGACAGAGACAGAGACACACACAGAGACACACACAGAGACAGAGACAGAGACAGAGACAGAGACAGAGACAGAGACAGAGACAGAGACACACACAGAGACAGAGACAGAGACAGAGACACACACAGAGACACACACAGAGACAGAGACACACACAGAGACACACACAGAGACACACACAGAGACAGAGACACACACAGAGACACACACAGAGACAGAGACAGAGACTACACCACAGAGACACACACAGAGACAGAGACACACACAGAGACACACACAGAGACAGAGACACACACAGAGACAGAGACAGAGACACACACAGAGACAGAGACAGAGACACACACAGAGACAGAGACAGAGACACACACAGAGACAGAGACAGAGACAGAGACAGAGACAGAGACAGAGACACACACAGAGACAGAGACAGAGACAGAGACAGAGACAGAGACACACACAGAGACAGAGACAACACAGACAGAGACAGAGACAGGACAGAGACACACACAGAGACAGAGACAGAGACAGAGACACACACAGAGACAGAGACAGAGACAGAGACAGAGACAGAGACAGAGACACACACAGAGACACACACAGAGACAGAGACAGAGACAGAGACAGAGACAGAGACAGAGACACACACAGAGACACACACAGAGACAGAGACAGAGACACACACAGAGACACACACAGAGACACACACAGAGACAGAGACAGAGACACACACAGAGACAGAGACAGAGACAGAGACAGAGACAGAGACAGAGACACACACAGAGACAGAGACAGAGACAGAGACAGAGACAGAGACAGAGACACAGACAGAGACAGAGACACACAGAGACAGAGACACACACAGAGACAGAGACAGAGACAGAGACAGAGACACAGACAGAGACACACACAGAGACAGAGACACACACAGAGACAGAGACAGAGACAGAGACAGAGACAGAGACAGAGACAGAGACAGAGACAGAGACAGAGACACACACAGAGACACACACAGAGACAGAGACACACACAGAGACAGAGACAGAGACAGAGACAGAGACAGAGACAGAGACACACACAGAGACAGAGACAGAGACACACACAGAGACAGAGACAGAGACACACAGAGACAGAGACAGACAGAGACACAGACAGAGACACACACAGAGACAGAGACACACAGAGACAGAGACAGAGACAGAGACAGAGACACACACAGAGACACACACAGAGACAGAGACAGAGACACACACAGAGACAGAGACAGAGACAGAGACAGAGACACACACAGAGACACACACAGAGACAGAGACAGAGACACACACAGAGACAGAGACAGAGACACACACAGAGACACACACAGAGACACACACAGAGACAGAGACAGAGACACACACAGAGACAGAGACAGAGACAGAGACAGAGACACACACAGAGACAGAGACAGAGACAGAGACAGAGACAGAGACAGAGACACACACAGAGACAGAGACACACACAGAGACAGAGACACACACAGAGACAGAGACAGAGACAGAGACAGAGACACACACAGAGACACACACAGAGACAGAGACACACACAGAGACAGAGACAGAGACAGAGACAGAGACAGAGACAGAGACAGAGACAGAGACAGAGACACACACAGAGACACACACAGAGACAGAGACACACACAGAGACAGAGACAGAGACAGAGACAGAGACACACACAGAGACACACACAGAGACAGAGACAGAGACACACACAGAGACAGAGACAGAGACACACACAGAGACAGAGACAGAGACAGAGACACACACAGAGACACACACAGAGACAGAGACACACACAGAGACAGAGACAGAGACAGAGACACACACAGAGACACACACAGAGACAGAGACAGAGACACACACAGAGACAGAGACAGAGACACACACAGAGACAGAGACAGAGACACACACAGAGACAGAGACAGAGACAGAGACAGAGACACACACAGAGACAGAGACAGAGACAGAGACAGAGACACACACAGAGACAGAGACAGAGACAGAGACACACACAGAGACAGAGAGAGAGACAGAGACAAAGAGAACACACACAGAGACACACACAGAGACACACACAGAGACAGAGACAGAGAACAGAGAGACAGAGACAGAGACAGAGACAGAGACACACAGAGAGACAGAGACAGAGACACACACAGAGACACACACAGAGACAGAGACACACACAGAGACACACACAGAGACAGAGACACACACAGAGACAGAGACACACACAGAGACAGAGACAGAGACACACACAGAGACAGAGACAGAGACAGAGACAGAGACAGAGACAGAGACACACACAGAGACACACACAGAGACAGAGACACACACAGAGACAGAGACACACACAGAGACAGAGACAGAGACAGAGACAGAGACAGAGACAGAGACACACACAGAGACACACACAGAGACAGAGACACACACAGAGACAGAGACAGAGACAGAGACAGAGACAGAGACAGAGACACACACAGAGACAGAGACAGAGACAGAGACAGAGACAGAGACACACACAGAGACAGAGACAGAGACAGAGACAGAGACAGAGACAGAGACACACACAGAGACAGAGACACACACAGAGACAGAGACAGAGACAGAGACAGAGACAGAGACAGAGACAGAGACAGAGACAGAGACACACACAGAGACAGAGACAGAGACAGAGACAGAGACAGAGACAGAGACACACACAGAGACACACACAGAGACAGAGACAGAGACAGAGACACACACAGAGACAGAGACACACACAGAGACAGAGACAGAGACAGAGACACACACAGAGACAGAGACACACACAGAGACAGAGACAGAGACAGAGACACACACAGAGACAGAGACAGAGACAGAGACACACACAGAGACAGAGACACACACAGAGACAGAGACAGAGACAGAGACAGAGACACACACAGAGACAGAGACACACACAGAGACAGAGACAGAGACAGAGACAGAGACAGAGACAGAGACACACACAGAGACAGAGACAGAGACAGAGACAGAGACACACACAGAGACAGAGACAGAGACAGAGACAGAGACAGAGACAGAGACACACACAGAGACACACACAGAGACAGAGACACACACAGAGACAGAGACAGAGACAGAGACAGAGACAGAGACAGAGACACACACAGAGACAGAGACACACACAGAGACAGAGACAGAGACAGAGACAGAGACAGAGACAGAGACAGAGACAGAAACAGAGACACACACAGAGACAGAGACAGAGACAGAGACAGAGACAGAGACAGAGACACACACAGAGACACACACAGAGACAGAGACAGAGACAGAAACACACACAGAGACAGAGACACACACAGAGACAGAGACAGAGACAGAGACACACACAGAGACAGAGACAGAGACAGAGACACACACAGAGACAGAGACACACACAGAGACAGAGACAGAGACAGAGACAGAGACACACACAGAGACAGAGACACACACAGAGACAGAGACAGAGACAGAGACAGAGACAGAGACAGAGACACACACAGAGACAGAGACACACACAGAGACAGAGACACACACAGAGACACACACAGAGACAGAGACAGAGACAGAGACACACACAGAGACAGAGACAGAGACAGAGACACACACAGAGACACACACAGAGACAGAGACAGAGACAGAGACAGAGACACACACAGAGACAGAGACAGAGACAGAGACAGAGACAGAGACAGAGACAGAGACAGAGACACACACAGAGACACACACAGAGACAGAGACAGAGACAGAGACAGAGACAGAGACACACACAGAGACACACACAGAGACACACACAGAGACAGAAACAGAGACACACACAGAGACACACACAGAGACAGAGACAGAGACACACACAGAGACAGAGACAGAGACACACACAGAGACAGAGACAGAGACACACACAGAGACAGAGACAGAGACACACACAGAGACAGAGACAGAGACAGAGACACACACAGAGACAGAGACACACACAGAGACAGAGACAGAGACAGAGACAGAGACACACACAGAGACAGAGACAGAGACAGAGACAGAGACAGAGACACACACAGAGACAGAGACACACACAGAGACAGAGACAGAGACACACACAGAGACAGAGACACACACAGAGACACACACAGAGACAGAGACAGAGACACACACAGAGACAGAGACACACACAGAGACAGAGACAGAGACACACACAGAGACAGAGACACACACAGAGACACACACAGAGACACACACAGAGACAGAGACACACACAGAGACACACACAGAGACACACACAGAGACAGAGACAGAGACAGAAACAGAGACACACACAGAGACAGAGACAGAGACAGAGACAGAGACACACACAGAGACAGAGACAGAGACACACACAGAGACACACACAGAGACACACACAGAGACACACACAGAGACACACACAGAGACAGAGACACAGAGACACACACAGAGACACAGAGACACACACAGAGACAGAGACACAGAGACACACACAGAGACACAGAGACACACACAGAGACAGAGACACACACAGAGACAGAGACACACACAGACTCAGAGACACACACAGAGACAGAGACACACACAGAGACAGAGACAGAGACAGAGACAGAGAGAGAGACAGAGACAGAGACAGAGACAGAGACAGAGACAGAGACACACACAGAGACAGAGACAGAGACAGAGACAGAGACAGAGACAGAGACAGAGACAGAGACAGAGACACACACAGAGACAGTAGACAGAGACAGAGACACACACAGAGACAGAGACACACAGAGACACACACACACAGAGACAGAGACAGAGACAGAGACAGAGACACACACAGAGACACACACACACAGAGACAGAGACAGAGACAGAGACAGAGACACACACAGAGACAGAGACAGAGACAGAGACACACACAGAGACAGAGACAGAGACAGAGACACACACAGAGACAGAGACAGAGACACACACAGAGACACACACAGAGACAGAGACAGAGACAGAGACAGAGACACACACAGAGACAGAGACACACACAGAGACAGAGACAGAGACAGAGACAGAGACACACACAGTGACAGAGACAGAGACAGAGACAGAGACAGAGACACACACAGAGACAGAGACACACACAGAGACAGAGACAGAGACACACACAGAGACAGAGACACACACAGAGACACACACAGAGACAGAGACACACACAGAGACACACACAGAGACAGAGACACACACAGAGACACACACAGAGACAGAGACAGAGACACACACAGAGACAGAGACACACACAGAGACAGAGACAGAGACACACACAGAGACAGAGACACACACAGAGACACACACAGAGACACACACAGAGACAGAGACACACACAGAGACACACACAGAGACACACACAGAGACAGAGACAGAGACAGAGACAGAGACACACACAGAGACAGAGACAGAGACAGAGACAGAGACACACACAGAGACAGAGACAGAGACACACACAGAGACACACACAGAGACACACACAGAGACACACACAGAGACACACACAGAGACAGAGACACAGAGACACACACAGAGACACAGAGACACACACAGAGACAGAGACACAGAGACACACACAGAGACACAGAGACACACACAGAGACAGAGACACACACAGAGACAGAGACACACACAGAGACAGAGACACACACAGAGACAGAGACACACACAGAGACAGAGACAGAGACAGAGACAGAGAGAGAGACAGAGACAGAGACAGAGACAGAGACAGAGACAGAGACACACACAGAGACAGAGACAGAGACAGAGACAGAGGCAGAGACAGAGACAGAGACAGAGACAGAGACACACACAGAGACAGAGACAGAGACAGAGACACACACAGAGACAGAGACACACAGAGACACACACACACAGAGACAGAGACAGAGACAGAGACAGAGACACACACAGAGACACACACACACAGAGACAGAGACAGAGACAGAGACAGAGACACACACAGAGACAGAGACAGAGACAGAGACACACACAGAGACACACACAGAGACAGAGACAGAGACACACACAGAGACACACACAGAGACACACACAGAGACAGAGACAGAGACACACACAGAGACACACACAGAGACAGAGACAGAGACACACACAGAGACACACACAGAGACAGAGACAGAGACAGAGACACACACAGAGACAGAGACAGAGACACACACAGAGACACACACAGAGACAGAGACAGAGACAGAGACACACACAGACAGAGACAGAGACAGAGACAGAGACAGAGACAGAGACACACACAGAGACAGAGACAGAGACAGAGACAGAGACAGAGACAGAGACACACACAGAGACAGAGACAGAGACAGAGACAGAGACAGAGACAGAGACAGAGACACACACAGAGACAGAGACAGAGACAGAGACAGAGACAGAGACAGAGACACACATGGAGACAGAGACAGAGACAGAGACAGAGACAGAGACAGAGACAGAGACAGAGACACACACAGAGACAGAGACAGAGACAGAGACAGAGACAGAGACAGAGACAGAGACAGAGACACACACAGAGACAGAGACAGAGACAGAGACAGAGACAGAGACAGAGACAGAGACAGAGACAGAGACACACACAGAGACAGAGACAGAGACAGAGACAGAGACAGAGACAGAGACACACACAGAGACACACACAGAGACAGAGACAGAGACAGAGACACACACAGAGACACACACAGAGACAGAGACAGAGACAGAGACAGAGACAGAGACAGAGACAGAGACAGAGACAGAGACACACACAGAGACAGAGACACACACAGAGACAGAGACAGAGACACACACAGAGACAGAGACAGAGACACACACAGAGACAGAGACAGAGACAGAGACAGAGACAGAGACAGAGACACACACAGAGACAGAGACAGAGACACACACAGAGACACACACAGAGACAGAGACAGAGACAGAGACAGAGACACACACAGAGACACACACAGAGACAGAGACAGAGACAGAGACAGAGACACACACAGAGACACACACAGAGACAGAGACAGAGACAGAGACAGAGACAGAGACAGAGACAGAGACAGAGACACACACAGAGACAGAGACAGAGACAGAGACAGAGACAGAGACAGAGACAGAGACAGAGACAGAGACACACACAGAGACAGAGACAGAGACAGAGACAGAGACAGAGACAGAGACAGAGACAGAGACAGAGACAGACACAGAGACAGAGACACACACAGAGACAGAGACACACACAGAGACAGAGACAGAGACACACACAGAGACAGAGACACACACAGAGACAGAGACAGAGACACACACAGAGACAGAGACACACACAGAGACAGAGACAGAGACACACACAGAGACAGAGACACACACAGAGACACACACAGAGACAGAGACACACACAGAGACACACACAGAGACACACACAGAGACACACACAGAGACAGAGACAGAGACACACACAGAGACAGAGACACACACAGAGACAGAGACAGAGACACACACAGAGACAGAGACACACACAGAGACACACACAGAGACACACACAGAGACAGAGACACACACAGAGACACACACAGAGACACACACAGAGACAGAGACAGAGACAGAGACAGAGACACACACAGAGACAGAGACAGAGACAGAGACAGAGACACACACAGAGACAGAGACAGAGACACACACAGAGACACACACAGAGACACACACAGAGACACACACAGAGACACACACAGAGACAGAGACACAGAGACACACACAGAGACACAGAGACACACACAGAGACAGAGACACAGAGACACACACAGAGACACAGAGACACACACAGAGACAGAGACACACACAGAGACAGAGACACACACAGAGACAGAGACACACACAGAGACACACACAGAGACACACACAGAGACACACACAGAGACACACACAGAGACAGAGACACAGAGACACACACAGAGACACAGAGACACACACAGAGACAGAGACACAGAGACACACACAGAGACACAGAGACACACACAGAGACAGAGACACACACAGAGACAGAGACACACACAGAGACAGAGACACACACAGAGACAGAGACACACACAGAGACAGAGACAGAGACAGAGACAGAGAGAGAGACAGAGACAGAGACAGTGACAGAGACAGAGACAGAGACACACACAGAGACAGAGACAGAGACAGAGACAGAGACAGAGACAGAGACAGAGACAGAGACAGAGACACACACAGAGACAGAGACAGAGACAGAGACACACACAGAGACAGAGACACACAGAGACACACACACACAGAGACAGAGACAGAGACAGAGACAGAGACACACACAGAGACACACACACACAGAGACAGAGACAGAGACAGAGACAGAGACACACACAGAGACAGAGACAGAGACAGAGACACACACAGAGACACACACAGAGACAGAGACAGAGACACACACAGAGACACACACAGAGACACACACAGAGACAGAGACAGAGACACACACAGAGACACACACAGAGACAGAGACAGAGACACACACAGAGACACACACAGAGACAGAGACAGAGACAGAGACACACACAGAGACAGAGACAGAGACACACACAGAGACACACACAGAGACAGAGACAGAGACAGAGACACACACAGACAGAGACAGAGACAGAGACAGAGACAGAGACAGAGACACACACAGAGACAGAGACAGAGACAGAGACAGAGACAGAGACAGAGACACACACAGAGACAGAGACAGAGACAGAGACAGAGACAGAGACAGAGACAGAGACACACACAGAGACAGAGACAGAGACAGAGACAGAGACAGAGACAGAGACACACATGGAGACAGAGACAGAGACAGAGACAGAGACAGAGACAGAGACAGAGACAGAGACAGAGACACACACAGAGACAGAGACAGAGACAGAGACAGAGACAGAGACAGAGACAGAGACAGAGACACACACAGAGACAGAGACAGAGACAGAGACAGAGACAGAGACAGAGACAGAGACAGAGACAGAGACAGAGACACACACAGAGACAGAGACAGAGACAGAGACAGAGACAGAGACAGAGACACACACAGAGACACACACAGAGACAGAGACAGAGACAGAGACACACACAGAGACACACACAGAGACAGAGACAGAGACAGAGACAGAGACAGAGACAGAGACAGAGACAGAGACAGAGACACACACAGAGACAGAGACACACACAGAGACAGAGACAGAGACACACACAGAGACAGAGACAGAGACACACACAGAGACAGAGACAGAGACAGAGACAGAGACAGAGACAGAGACACACACAGAGACAGAGACAGAGACACACACAGAGACACACACAGAGACAGAGACAGAGACAGAGACAGAGACACACACAGAGACACACACAGAGACAGAGACAGAGACAGAGACAGAGACACACACAGAGACACACACAGAGACAGAGACAGAGACAGAGACAGAGACAGAGACAGAGACAGAGACAGAGACACACACAGAGACAGAGACAGAGACAGAGACAGAGACAGAGACAGAGACAGAGACAGAGACAGAGACACACACAGAGACAGAGACAGAGACAGAGACAGAGACAGAGACAGAGACAGAGACAGAGACAGAGACAGACACAGAGACAGAGACACACACAGAGACAGAGACACACACAGAGACAGAGACAGAGACACACACAGAGACAGAGACACACACAGAGACAGAGACAGAGACACACACAGAGACAGAGACACACACAGAGACAGAGACAGAGACACACACAGAGACAGAGACACACACAGAGACACACACAGAGACAGAGACACACACAGAGACACACACAGAGACACACACAGAGACACACACAGAGACAGAGACAGAGACACACACAGAGACAGAGACACACACAGAGACAGAGACAGAGACACACACAGAGACAGAGACACACACAGAGACACACACAGAGACACACACAGAGACAGAGACACACACAGAGACACACACAGAGACACACACAGAGACAGAGACAGAGACAGAGACAGAGACACACACAGAGACAGAGACAGAGACAGAGACAGAGACACACACAGAGACAGAGACAGAGACACACACAGAGACACACACAGAGACACACACAGAGACACACACAGAGACACACACAGAGACAGAGACACAGAGACACACACAGAGACACAGAGACACACACAGAGACAGAGACACAGAGACACACACAGAGACACAGAGACACACACAGAGACAGAGACACACACAGAGACAGAGACACACACAGAGACAGAGACACACACAGAGACAGAGACACACACAGAGACAGAGACAGAGACAGAGACAGAGAGAGAGACAGAGACAGAGACAGAGACAGAGACAGAGACAGAGACACACACAGAGACAGAGACAGAGACAGAGACAGAGACAGAGACAGAGACAGAGACAGAGACAGAGACACACACAGAGACAGAGACAGAGACAGAGACACACACAGAGACAGAGACACACAGAGACACACACACACAGAGACAGAGACAGAGACAGAGACAGAGACACACACAGAGACACACACACACAGAGACAGAGACAGAGACAGAGACAGAGACACACACAGAGACAGAGACAGAGACAGAGACACACACAGAGACACACACAGAGACAGAGACAGAGACACACACAGAGACACACACAGAGACACACACAGAGACAGAGACAGAGACACACACAGAGACACACACAGAGACAGAGACAGAGACACACACAGAGACACACACAGAGACAGAGACAGAGACAGAGACACACACAGAGACAGAGACAGAGACACACACAGAGACACACACAGAGACAGAGACAGAGACAGAGACACACACAGACAGAGACAGAGACAGAGACAGAGACAGAGACAGAGACACACACAGAGACAGAGACAGAGACAGAGACAGAGACAGAGACAGAGACACACACAGAGACAGAGACAGAGACAGAGACAGAGACAGAGACAGAGACAGAGACACACACAGAGACAGAGACAGAGACAGAGACAGAGACAGAGACAGAGACACACACGGAGACAGAGACAGAGACAGAGACAGAGACAGAGACAGAGACAGAGACAGAGACAGAGACACACACAGAGACAGAGACAGAGACAGAGACAGAGACAGAGACAGAGACAGAGACAGAGACACACACAGAGACAGAGACAGAGACAGAGACAGAGACAGAGACAGAGACAGAGACACACACAGAGACAGAGACAGAGACAGAGACAGAGACAGAGACACACACAGAGACACACACAGAGACAGAGACAGAGACAGAGACACACACAGAGACACACACAGAGACAGAGACAGAGACAGAGACAGAGACAGAGACAGAGACAGAGACAGAGACACACACAGAGACAGAGACACACACAGAGACAGAGACAGAGACACACACAGAGACAGAGACAGAGACACACACAGAGACAGAGACAGAGACAGAGACAGAGACAGAGACAGAGACACACACAGAGACAGAGACAGAGACACACACAGAGACACACACAGAGACAGAGACAGAGACAGAGACAGAGACACACACAGAGACACACACAGAGACAGAGACAGAGACAGAGACAGAGACACACACAGAGACACACACAGAGACAGAGACAGAGACAGAGACAGAGACAGAGACAGAGACAGAGACAGAGACACACACAGAGACAGAGACAGAGACAGAGACAGAGACACACACAGAGACACACACAGAGACACACACAGAGACAGAGACACACACAGAGACACACACAGAGACACACACAGAGACAGAGACAGAGACAGAAACAGAGACACACACAGAGACAGAGACAGAGACAGAGACAGAGACACACACAGAGACAGAGACAGAGACACACACAGAGACACACACAGAGACACACACAGAGACACACACAGAGACACACACAGAGACAGAGACACAGAGACACACACAGAGACACAGAGACACACACAGAGACAGAGACACAGAGACACACACAGAGACACAGAGACACACACAGAGACAGAGACACACACAGAGACAGAGACACACACAGACTCAGAGACACACACAGAGACAGAGACACACACAGAGACAGAGACAGAGACAGAGACAGAGAGAGAGACAGAGACAGAGACAGAGACAGAGACAGAGACAGAGACACACACAGAGACAGAGACAGAGACAGAGACAGAGACAGAGACAGAGACAGAGACAGAGACAGAGACACACACAGAGACAGTAGACAGAGACAGAGACACACACAGAGACAGAGACACACAGAGACACACACACACAGAGACAGAGACAGAGACAGAGACAGAGACACACACAGAGACACACACACACAGAGACAGAGACAGAGACAGAGACAGAGACACACACAGAGACAGAGACAGAGACAGAGACACACACAGAGACAGAGACAGAGACAGAGACACACACAGAGACAGAGACAGAGACACACACAGAGACACACACAGAGACAGAGACAGAGACAGAGACAGAGACACACACAGAGACAGAGACACACACAGAGACAGAGACAGAGACAGAGACAGAGACACACACAGTGACAGAGACAGAGACAGAGACAGAGACAGAGACACACACAGAGACAGAGACACACACAGAGACAGAGACAGAGACACACACAGAGACAGAGACACACACAGAGACACACACAGAGACAGAGACACACACAGAGACACACACAGAGACAGAGACACACACAGAGACACACACAGAGACAGAGACAGAGACACACACAGAGACAGAGACACACACAGAGACAGAGACAGAGACACACACAGAGACAGAGACACACACAGAGACACACACAGAGACACACACAGAGACAGAGACACACACAGAGACACACACAGAGACACACACAGAGACAGAGACAGAGACAGAGACAGAGACACACACAGAGACAGAGACAGAGACAGAGACAGAGACACACACAGAGACAGAGACAGAGACACACACAGAGACACACACAGAGACACACACAGAGACACACACAGAGACACACACAGAGACAGAGACACAGAGACACACACAGAGACACAGAGACACACACAGAGACAGAGACACAGAGACACACACAGAGACACAGAGACACACACAGAGACAGAGACACACACAGAGACAGAGACACACACAGAGACAGAGACACACACAGAGACAGAGACACACACAGAGACAGAGACAGAGACAGAGACAGAGAGAGAGACAGAGACAGAGACAGAGACAGAGACAGAGACAGAGACACACACAGAGACAGAGACAGAGACAGAGACAGAGGCAGAGACAGAGACAGAGACAGAGACAGAGACACACACAGAGACAGAGACAGAGACAGAGACACACACAGAGACAGAGACACACAGAGACACACACACACAGAGACAGAGACAGAGACAGAGACAGAGACACACACAGAGACACACACACACAGAGACAGAGACAGAGACAGAGACAGAGACACACACAGAGACAGAGACAGAGACAGAGACACACACAGAGACACACACAGAGACAGAGACAGAGACACACACAGAGACACACACAGAGACACACACAGAGACAGAGACAGAGACACACACAGAGACACACACAGAGACAGAGACAGAGACACACACAGAGACACACACAGAGACAGAGACAGAGACAGAGACACACACAGAGACAGAGACAGAGACACACACAGAGACACACACAGAGACAGAGACAGAGACAGAGACACACACAGACAGAGACAGAGACAGAGACAGAGACAGAGACAGAGACACACACAGAGACAGAGACAGAGACAGAGACAGAGACAGAGACAGAGACACACACAGAGACAGAGACAGAGACAGAGACAGAGACAGAGACAGAGACAGAGACACACACAGAGACAGAGACAGAGACAGAGACAGAGACAGAGACAGAGACACACATGGAGACAGAGACAGAGACAGAGACAGAGACAGAGACAGAGACAGAGACAGAGACACACACAGAGACAGAGACAGAGACAGAGACAGAGACAGAGACAGAGACAGAGACAGAGACACACACAGAGACAGAGACAGAGACAGAGACAGAGACAGAGACAGAGACAGAGACAGAGACAGAGACACACACAGAGACAGAGACAGAGACAGAGACAGAGACAGAGACAGAGACACACACAGAGACACACACAGAGACAGAGACAGAGACAGAGACACACACAGAGACACACACAGAGACAGAGACAGAGACAGAGACAGAGACAGAGACAGAGACAGAGACAGAGACAGAGACACACACAGAGACAGAGACACACACAGAGACAGAGACAGAGACACACACAGAGACAGAGACAGAGACACACACAGAGACAGAGACAGAGACAGAGACAGAGACAGAGACAGAGACACACACAGAGACAGAGACAGAGACACACACAGAGACACACACAGAGACAGAGACAGAGACAGAGACAGAGACACACACAGAGACACACACAGAGACAGAGACAGAGACAGAGACAGAGACACACACAGAGACACACACAGAGACAGAGACAGAGACAGAGACAGAGACAGAGACAGAGACAGAGACAGAGACACACACAGAGACAGAGACAGAGACAGAGACAGAGACAGAGACAGAGACAGAGACAGAGACAGAGACACACACAGAGACAGAGACAGAGACAGAGACAGAGACAGAGACAGAGACAGAGACAGAGACAGAGACAGACACAGAGACAGAGACACACACAGAGACAGAGACACACACAGAGACAGAGACAGAGACACACACAGAGACAGAGACACACACAGAGACAGAGACAGAGACACACACAGAGACAGAGACACACACAGAGACAGAGACAGAGACACACACAGAGACAGAGACACACACAGAGACACACACAGAGACAGAGACACACACAGAGACACACACAGAGACACACACAGAGACACACACAGAGACAGAGACAGAGACACACACAGAGACAGAGACACACACAGAGACAGAGACAGAGACACACACAGAGACAGAGACACACACAGAGACACACACAGAGACACACACAGAGACAGAGACACACACAGAGACACACACAGAGACACACACAGAGACAGAGACAGAGACAGAGACAGAGACACACACAGAGACAGAGACAGAGACAGAGACAGAGACACACACAGAGACAGAGACAGAGACACACACAGAGACACACACAGAGACACACACAGAGACACACACAGAGACACACACAGAGACAGAGACACAGAGACACACACAGAGACACAGAGACACACACAGAGACAGAGACACAGAGACACACACAGAGACACAGAGACACACACAGAGAGACAGAGACAGAGACAGAGACAGAGAGAGAGACAGAGACAGAGACAGAGACAGAGACAGAGACAGAGACACACACAGAGACAGAGACAGAGACAGAGAACAACAGAGACAGAGACAGAGACAGAGACAGAGACACAGAGACAGAGACAGAGACAGAGACAGAGACAGAGACACACACAGAGACAGAGACAGAACAGACAGAGACAGACACACACAGAGACAGAGACAGAGACAGAGGAGAACACAGAGACAGAGACACACACAGAGACAGAGACAGAGACAGAGACAGGAGACAGAGACAGAGACAGAGACAGAGACAGAGACACAGCACAGAGACAGAGACAGAGACAGAGACAGAGACACACACAGAGGACAGAGACAGAGACAGAGAACACACAGAGACAGAGACAGAGACACACACAGAGACAGAGACAGAGACAGAGACAGAGACAGAGACAGAGACAGACACAGAGACAGAGACAGAGACAGAGACACACACAGAGACAGAGACAGAGACACACACAGAGACACACACAGAGACAGAGACAGAGACAGAGACAACACACGAGACAGAGAGACAGAGACAACACACACAGAGACACACACAGACAGAGACAGAGACAGAGACACACACAGAGACAGAGACAGAGACAGAGACAGAGACAGACAAGACAGAGACACACACAGAGACAGAGACAGAGACAGAGACAGAGACAGAGACAGAGACAGAGACACACACAGAGACAGAGACAGAGACAGAGACAGAGACAGAGACAGAGACACACACGAGACAGAGACAGAGACAGAGACAGAGACAGAGACAGAGACAGAGACAGAGACAGAGACACACACAGAGACAGAGACAGAGACAGAGACAGAGACAGAGACAGAGACAGAGACAGAGACACACAGAGACAGAGACAGAGACAGAGACAGAGACAGAGACAGAGACAGAGACACACACAGAGACAGAGACAGAGACAGAGACAGAGACAGAGACACACACAGAGACACACACAGAGACAGAGACAGAGACAGAGACACACACAGAGACACACACAGAGACAGAGACAGAGACAGAGACAGAGACAGAGACAGAGACAGAGACAGAGACACACACAGAGACAGAGACACACACAGAGACAGAGACAGAGACACACACAGAGACAGAGACAGAGACACACACAGAGACAGAGACAGAGACAGAGACAGAGACAGAGACAGAGACACACACAGAGACAGAGACAGAGACACAGACAGAGACACACACACACACAGAGACAGAGACAGAGACAGAGACAGAGACACACACAGAGACAGAGACAGAGACAGAGACAGAGACACACACAGAGACACACAGACAGAGACAGAGACAGAGACAGAGACAGAGACAGAGACAGAGACAAGAGAACAGAGACAGAGACACACACAGAGACAGAGACACACACAGAGACAGAGACAGAGACACACACAGAGACAGAGACAGAGACAGAGACAGAGACAGAGACAGAGACACACACAGAGACAGAGACAAGAGACAGAGACCACACAGAGACAGAGACAGAGACAGAGACAGAGACAGAGACAGAGACAGAGACAGAGACAGAGACAGAGACACACACAGAGACAGAGACAGAGACAGAGACAGAGACAGAGACAGAGACAGAGACAGAGACAGAGACAACACAGAGACAGAGACAGAGACAGAGACAGAGACAGAGACAGAGACACACACAGAGACACACACAGAGACAGAGACAGAGACAGAGACACACACAGAGACAGAGACACACACAGAGACAGAGACAGAGACAGAGACACACACAGAGACAGAGACAGAGACAGAGACACACACAGAGACAGAGACACACACAGAGACAGAGACAGAGACAGAGACAGAGACACACACAGAGACAGAGACACACACAGAGACAGAGACAGAGACAGAGACAGAGACAGAGACAGAGACACACACAGAGACAGAGACACACACAGAGACAGAGACACACACAGAGACACACACAGAGACAGAGACAGAGACAGAGACACACACAGAGACAGAGACAGAGACAGAGACACACACAGAGACAGAGACAGAGACAGAGACAGAGACACACACAGAGACAGAGACAGAGACAGAGACAGAGACAGAGACAGAGACAGAGACAGAGACACACACAGAGACACACACAGAGACAGAGACAGAGACAGAGACAGAGACAGAGACACACACAGAGACACACAAACAGAGACACACAGACAGAGACAGAGACAGAGACACACAAGAGACAGAGACACACACAGAGACAGAGACAGAGACACACACAGAGACAGAGACAGAGACACACACAGAGACAGAGAACAGAGACACACACAGAGACAGAGACAGAGACACACACAGAGACAGAGACAGAGACAGAGACAGACACAGAGACAGAGACACACACAGAGACAGAGACAGAGACAGAGACAGAGACACACACAGAGACAGAGACAGAGACAGAGACAGAGACAGAGACACACACAGAGACAGAGACAGACAGAGACAGAGACAGAGACACACACAGAGACAGAGACAGAGACACACACAGAGACAGAGACACACACAGAGACACACACAGAGACAGAGACACAGAGACACACACAGAGACAGAGACACACACAGAGACAGAGACAGAGACACACACAGAGACAGAGACACACACAGAGACACACACAGAGACACACACAGAGACAGAGACACACACAGAGACACACACAGAGACACACACAGAGACAGAGACAGAGACAGAACAGAGACACACACAGAGACAGAGACAGAGACAGAGACAGAGACACACACAGAGACAGAGACAGAGACACACACAGAGACACACACAGAGACACACACAGAGACACACACAGAGACACAAAGACACAGAGACAGAGACACAGAGACAAACACGGAGACAGAGACACAGAGACACACACAGAGACAGAGACACAGAGACACACACAGAGACACAGAGACACACACAGAGACAGAGACACACACAGAGACAGAGACACACACAGAGACAGAGACACACACAGAGACAGAGACACACACAGAGACAGAGACAGAGACAGAGACAGAGAGAGAGACAGAGACAGAGACAGAGACAGAGACAGAGACAGAGACACACACAGAGACAGAGACAGAGACAGAGACAGAGACAGAGACAGAGACAGAGACAGAGACAGAGACACACACAGAGACAGTAGACAGAGACAGAGACACACACAGAGACAGAGACACACAGAGACACACACACACAGAGACAGAGACAGAGACAGAGACAGAGACACACACAGAGACACACACACACAGAGACAGAGACAGAGACAGAGACAGAGACACACACAGAGACAGAGACAGAGACAGAGACACACACAGAGACAGAGACAGAGACAGAGACACACACAGAGACAGAGACAGAGACACACACAGAGACACACACAGAGACAGAGACAGAGACAGAGACAGAGACACACACAGAGACAGAGACACACACAGAGACAGAGACAGAGACAGAGACAGAGACACACACAGAGACAGAGACAGAGACAGAGACAGAGACAGAGACACACACAGAGACAGAGACACACACAGAGACAGAGACAGAGACACACACAGAGACAGAGACACACACAGAGACACACACAGAGACAGAGACACACACAGAGACACACACAGAGACAGAGACACACACAGAGACACACACAGAGACAGAGACAGAGACACACACAGAGACAGAGACACACACAGAGACAGAGACAGAGACACACACAGAGACAGGGACACACACAGAGACACACACAGAGACACACACAGAGACAGAGACACACACAGAGACACACACAGAGACACACACAGAGACAGAGACAGAGACAGAGACAGAGACACACACAGAGACAGAGACAGAGACAGAGACAGAGACACACACAGAGACAGAGACAGAGACACACACAGAGACACACACAGAGACACACACAGAGACACACACAGAGACACACACAGAGACAGAGACACAGAGACACACACAGAGACACAGAGACACACACAGAGACAGAGACACAGAGACACACACAGAGACACAGAGACACACACAGAGACAGAGACACACACAGAGACAGAGACACACACAGAGACAGAGACACACACAGAGACAGAGACACACACAGAGACAGAGACAGAGACAGAGACAGAGAGAGAGACAGAGACAGAGACAGAGACAGAGACAGAGACAGAGACACACACAGAGACAGACAGAGACAGAGACAGAGACAGAGACAGAGACAGAGACAGAGACAGAGACACACACAGAGACAGAGACAGAGACAGAGACACACACAGAGACAGAGACACACAGAGACACACACACACAGAGACAGAGACAGAGACAGAGACAGAGACACACACAGAGACACACACACACAGAGACAGAGACAGAGACAGAGACAGAGACACACACAGAGACAGAGACAGAGACAGAGACACACACAGAGACACACACAGAGACAGAGACAGAGACACACACAGAGACACACACAGAGACACACACAGAGACAGAGACAGAGACACACACAGAGACACAACACAGAGACAGAGACAGAGACACACACAGAGACACACACAGAGACAGAGACAGAGACAGAGACACACACAGAGACAGAGACAGAGACACACACAGAGACACACACAGAGACAGAGACAGAGACAGAGACACACACAGACAGAGACAGAGACAGAGACAGAGACAGAGACAGAGACACACACAGAGACAGAGACAGAGACAGAGACAGAGACAGAGACAGAGACACACACAGAGACAGAGACAGAGACAGAGACAGAGACAGAGACAGAGACACACACAGAGACAGAGACAGAGACAGAGACAGAGACAGAGACAGAGACACACACGGAGACAGAGACAGAGACAGAGACAGAGACAGAGACAGAGACAGAGACAGAGACAGAGACACACACAGAGACAGAGACAGAGACAGAGACAGAGACAGAGACAGAGACAGAGACACACACAGAGACAGAGACAGAGACAGAGACAGAGACAGAGACAGAGACAGAGACAGAGACAGAGACACACACAGAGACAGAGACAGAGACAGAGACAGAGACAGAGACAGAGACACACACAGAGTCACACACAGAGACAGAGACAGAGACAGAGACACACACAGAGACACACACAGAGACAGAGACAGAGACAGAGACAGAGACAGAGACAGAGACAGAGACAGAGACAGAGACAGAGACACACACAGAGACAGAGACACACACAGAGACAGAGACAGAGACACACACAGAGACAGAGACAGAGACACACACAGAGACAGAGACAGAGACAGAGACAGAGACAGAGACAGAGACACACACAGAGACAGAGACAGAGACACACACAGAGACACACACAGAGACAGAGACAGAGACAGAGACAGAGACACACACAGAGACACACACAGAGACAGAGACAGAGACAGAGACAGAGACACACACAGAGACACACACAGAGACAGAGACAGAGACAGAGACAGAGACAGAGACAGAGACAGAGACAGAGACACACACAGAGACAGAGACAGAGACAGAGACAGAGACAGAGACAGAGACAGAGACAGAGACAGAGACACACACAGAGACAGAGACAGAGACAGAGACAGAGACAGAGACAGAGACAGAGACAGAGACAGAGACAGACACAGAGACAGAGACACACACAGAGACAGAGACACACACAGAGACAGAGACAGAGACACACACAGAGACAGAGACACACACAGAGACAGAGACAGAGACACACACAGAGACAGAGACACACACAGAGACAGAGACAGAGACACACACAGAGACAGAGACACACACAGAGACACACACAGAGACAGAGACACACACAGAGACACACACAGAGACACACACAGAGACACACACAGAGACAGAGACAGAGACACACACAGAGACAGAGACACACACAGAGACAGAGACAGAGACACACACAGAGACAGAGACACACACAGAGACACACACAGAGACACACACAGAGACAGAGACACACACAGAGACACACACAGAGACACACACAGAGACAGAGACAGAGACAGAGACAGAGACACACACAGAGACAGAGACAGAGACAGAGACAGAGACACACACAGAGACAGAGACAGAGACACACACAGAGACACACACAGAGACACACACAGAGACACACACAGAGACACACACAGAGACAGAGAC
>JAXIVD010004312.1:0-12500 GCA_036785275.1 Cancer borealis | reverse complement strand
ACAGAGACAGAGACAGAGACAGAGACAGAGACAGAGACACACACAGAGACAGAGACACACACAGAGACAGAGACAGAGACACACACAGAGACAGAGACACACACAGAGACAGAGACAGAGACACACACAGAGACAGAGAGACACACAGAGACAGAGACAGAGACACACACAGAGACAGAGACACACACAGAGACAGAGACAGAGACAGAGACACACACAGAGACACACACAGAGACACACACAGAGACACACACAGAGACAGAGACAGAGACAGAGACACACACAGAGACACACACAGAGACACACACAGAGACAGAGACAGAGACACACACAGAGACACACACAGAGACAGAGACAGAGACAGAGACACACACAGAGACAGAGACAGAGACAGAGACACACACAGAGACAGAGACAGAGACACACACAGAGACAGAGACAGAGACAGAGACAGAGACAGAGACAGAGACAGAGACAGAGACACACACAGAGACAGAGACACACACAGAGACAGAGACAGAGACAGAGACAGAGACAGAGACACACACAGAGACACACACAGAGACAGAGACAGAGACAGAGACACACACAGAGACACACACAGAGACACACACAGAGACAGAGACAGAGACACACACAGAGACACACACAGAGACAGAGACAGAGACAGAGACACACACAGAGACAGAGACAGAGACAGAGACACACACAGAGACAGAGACAGAGACACACACAGAGACAGAGACAGAGACACACACAGAGACAGAGACAGAGACACACACAGAGACAGAGACAGAGACAGAGACAGAGACAGAGACACACACAGAGACAGAGACACACACAGAGACAGAGACAGAGACAGAGACAGAGACAGAGACACACACAGAGACACACACAGAGACACACACAGAGACACACACAGAGACAGAGACAGAGACAGAGACACACACAGAGACAGAGACAGAGACAGAGACAGAGACAGAGACACACACAGAGACAGAGACAGAGACAGAGACACACACAGAGACAGAGACAGAGACAGAGACACACACAGAGACAGAGACAGAGACAGAGAAACACACAGAGACAGAGACAGAGACACACACAGAAACAGAGACAGAGACAGAGACAGAGACAGAGACACACACAGAGACAGAGACAGAGACACACACAGAGACAGAGACAGAGACAGAGACAGAGACAGAGACAGAGACACACACAGAGACAGAGACAGAGACAGAGACAGAGACACACACAGAGACAGAGACAGAGACAGAGACAGAGACACACACAGAGACACACACAGAGACAGAGACAGAGACAGAGACAGAGACACACACAGAGACACACACAGAGACAGAGACAGAGACAGAGACAGAGACAGAGACACACACAGAGACACACACAGAGACAGAGACAGAGACAGAGACAGAGACACACACAGAGACAGAGACAGAGACACACACAGAGACAGAGACAGAGACAGAGACAGAGACAGAGACAGAGACACACACAGAGACAGAGACAGAGACGCACACAGAGACACACACAGACACAGAGACAGAGACACACACAGAGACAGAGACAGAGACACACACAGAGACAGAGACAGAGACACACACAGAGACACACACAGACACAGAGACAGAGACAGAGACAGAGACAGAGACACACACAGAGACACACACAGAGACAGAGACAGAGACAGAGACAGAGACACACACAGAGACACACACAGAGACAGAGACAGAGACAGAGACAGAGACAGAGACACACACAGAGACACACACAGAGACAGAGACAGAGACAGAGACAGAGACACACACAGAGACAGAGACAGAGACACACACAGAGACAGAGACAGAGACACACACAGAGACACACACAGAGACAGAGACAGAGACACACACAGAGACAGAGACGCACACAGAGACACACACAGAGACAGAGACAGAGACAGAGACAGAGACAGAGACAGAGACACACACAGAGACACACACAGAGACACACACAGAGACAGAGACAGAGACACACACAGAGACACACACAGAGACACACACAGAGACAGAGACAGAGACAGAGACAGAGACAGAGACACACACAGAGACACACACAGAGACAGAGACAGAGACACACACAGAGACAGAGACAGAGACACACACAGAGACAGAGACAGAGACACACACAGAGACACACACAGAGACAGAGACAGAGACACACACAGAGACAGAGACACACACAGAGACACACACAGAGACAGAGACAGAGACAGAGACAGAGACAGAGACAGAGACAGAGACAGAGACACACACAGAGACACACACAGAGACAGAGACAGAGACACACACAGAGACAGAGACAGAGACACACACAGAGACACACACAGAGACAGAGACAGAGACACACACAGAGACACACACAGAGACAGAGACAGAGACACACACAGAGACAGAGACAGAGACACACACAGAGACACACACAGAGACAGAGACAGAGACACACACAGAGACAGAGACACACACAGAGACACACACAGAGACAGAGACAGAGACAGAGACAGAGACAGAGACAGAGACAGAGACAGAGACACACACAGAGACACACACAGAGACAGAGACAGAGACACACACGGAGACAGAGACAGAGACACACACAGAGACACACACAGAGACAGAGACAGAGACACACACAGAGACACACACAGAGACAGAGACAGAGACACACACAGAGACAGAGACAGAGACACACACAGAGACACACACAGAGACAGAGACAGAGACACACACAGAGACAGAGACAGAGACAGAGACAGAGACAGAGACAGAGACACACACAGAGACACACACAGAGACAGAGACAGAGACAGAGACAGAGACAGAGACACACACAGAGACACACACAGAGACAGAGACAGAGACAGAGACAGAGACAGAGACACACACAGAGACACACACAGAGACAGAGACAGAGACACACACAGAGACAGAGACAGAGACACACACAGAGACAGAGACAGAGACACACACAGAGACACACACAGAGACAGAGACAGAGACACACACAGAGACAGAGACAGAGACACACACAGAGACAGAGACAGAGACACACACAGAGACACACACAGAGACAGAGACAGAGACACACACAGAGACACACACAGAGACAGAGACACACACAGAGACAGAGACACACACAGAGACACACACAGAGACAGAGACACACACAGAGACAGAGACACACATAGAGACACACACAGAGACAGAGACACACACAGAGACAGAGACACACACAGAGACAGAGACAGAGACAGAGACAGAGACAGAGACAGAGACACACACAGAGACAGAGACAGAGACAGAGACAGAGACAGAGACACACACAGAGACAGAGACAGAGACACACACAGAGACAGAGACAGAGACACACACAGAGACAGAAGAGACACACACAGAGACAGAAGAGACACACACAGAGACAGAAGAGACACACACAGAGACAGAGACAGAGACAGAGACACACAGAGACAGAGACAGAGACAGAGACACACACAGAGACAGAGACAGAGACAGAGACACACACAGAGACAGAGACAGAGACAGAGACACACACAGAGACAGAGACAGAGACAGAGACAGAGACAGAGACACACACAGAGACAGAGACAGAGACAGAGACACACACAGAGACAGAGACAGAGACAGAGACAGAGACAGAGACACACACAGAGACAGAGACACACACAGAGACAGAGACAGAGACAGAGACACACACAGAGACAGAGACAGAGACAGAGACAGAGACAGAGACAGAGACAGAGACAGAGACAGAGACAGACACACAGAGACACACACAGAGACAGAGACAGAGACAGAGACAGAGACAGAGACAGAGACAGAGACACACACAGAGACAGAGACAGAGACAGAGACAGAGACACACACAGAGACACACACAGAGACAGAGACAGAGACAGAGACAGAGACAGAGACAGAGACAGAGACACACACAGAGACACACACAGAGACACACACAGAGACACACACAGACACACACACAGACACACACACAGACACACACACAGACACAGACACAGACACAGACACAGACACAGACACAGACACACACACAGACACACACACAGACACAGACACAGACACAGACACACACACAGACACAGACACAGACACAGACACAGACACACAGACACAGACACACAGACACACAGACACAGACACAGACACACAGACACACAGACACACACACAGACACACACACAGACACAGACACACACACAGACACACACACAGACACACACACAGACACAGACACACACACAGACACACACACAGACACACACACAGACACAGACACACACACAGACACACACACAGACACACACACAGACACACACACACACACACACACACACACACACGAAAATCTTATAACATATTTTCTTGCATAGAAAAGCAATATACATATAAGTATGATTTTCTTTGTCATACATTGATATCTGTTTTTGTATTTTTTCAAAATCATTCTTATGTTTCTAAGTGCCCTCCCAAAACAAATTCAGTAAGTAATTCCAGCACACAAACGTACCACCTCTTCTTTTTTAGTGATGGATGAACAAAAAATTTCCAAGATTATTATTATCAACTGACGTGAATTGCCGTTTTCTAAAACTACACACACAATTTTGCATTATCTTACAATTAATATCTTGTCATAACTACAGAAAACTCCCTTCAGAAAAAGTGTCCTCCATTATTATGTTACCATGGAGATTATGCTTTCAAATTAAGGTTATGCATAAAAGTTTTTCTTTGAGTAATAATTTAATGTCTATAAATCATTATTAGAGTCAGGTAGAATGATTATATCCCTTTTTTTTTTTTCTGTGTTCAAGGGAGGCGGCGGACAAGTCAGTCACCCCTAAGGACGTGTCTCCTTAAGGGCCATATCTTTAAATCTCACGAAGACGATAACAACAACTACTGTCCTCACACACTAATGTTAGGATGGTAGGGTTGTCACAATTTGCATCTCACTCATACACACAATCTTCTGTATTATATATATAGTACAGGAAATAGTAGGTTAAGGCATTTGAGTTAATGATTAATACATCCTCAAAATAACCACTTATACGAAAGCTCACAGAGATATCTTGTGAATCCGACAGAATATGTTAATGGTGGCAGCTTATAATGAGATAAATGTGACTCAATGTGGTGATTTTTAGTGGGGGACGAACATTTCTGAACAATACTTGACTATGTAGTGAACGATACACAGTGAGGTGCAGGGCATCCACGCTCATATTAGCCTGATGACAACTGCACACAAGAAGCAAAACAAACTACGAGAGGCGAAATTTACATCAGCTAACTCACTGCTTCATTCACCGTGACTATTACCTCATTAAAACAAACATTAATTTCTACTTGGCCAAAGACCATTTTGTTACTTTAATAGCACTGATGATGTTCCGGGAATTCCCAGATCATAGTAATTACTCATCATGTATGAGTAAGTTTGTTCATCTATAGTAACTAATGGAAGTTTCTGTATTGCATAGTGAGGATGTATCAAATGCCTGGATGCCGTAGCTTACTGTATTATCTACAATGAATACAATATAAATCTTGTTTATAAGTGAGATTCATAGAGAGTAATCCCTCATAATTCAAGGTTGTTCCCCGTAGTAAATCATCTTCAACTGTAATCCTGTCGAGTAATAGTAGATAGAGGGCTCTAGACACGTACTTATTTACGTTCATGAGTGAAAATAAGATTATAATTAGGTATCTTCATTCATTGCTCCGCTCCAGAGTTTGTCATTTGAAATAACTTCGACAAACTCTGGAGCGGAGCAATGAATGAAGATACCTAATTATAATCTTATTTTCACTCATGAACGTAAATAAGTACGTGTCTAGAGCCCTCTATCTACTATTACTCGACAGGATTACAGTTGAAGATGATTTACTACGGGGAACAACCTTGAATTATGAGGGATTACTCTCTATGAATCTCACTTATAAACAAGATTTATATTGTATTCATTGTAGATAATACAGTAAGCTACGGCATCCAGGTATTTGATACATCCTCACTATGCAATACAGAAACTTCCATTAGTTACTATAGATGAACAAACTTACTCATACATGATGAGTAATTACTATGATCTGGGAATTCCCGGAACATCATCAGTGCTATTAAAGTAACAAAATGGTCTTTGGCCAAGTAGAAATTAATGTTTGTTTTAATGAGGTAATAGTAAGACGAATATTATAATTTAGTTCATTATTGTTCACACGCCTGCGTGACGTGATGCATTGTCTTATGTTCATTACATGCAAATGAACAACTGATGTAGTAAGAAAAAAATATAATGTCATGTAAAGTGTATCTAGCGAAATGGCTGTTTCTGGAATTATTTTTTATCGAAAATACTTTTATTATAGTAGTTTATCCTCTGAAAGTACTTTGTTACATAGTTAAGAAGGCTACTACAGGATACCATATATCGTGTTATTGTTAAAAACTATATTGACTCTTAACTGTGTTTTGTGACAGACACGGAAAAAAACATTTGTTTGTCTGAATCACCTATAAAAATATCGTGCGATCAGACTTATATTCGTGGTTTTGAAATATATTTAATCGGCGTTAGAACTCAACATGGCTGCAAACTGTTCACTTTACGATTCAAGGCCATTTTCTTAATAACTTGGAGAGATAGGAAAGTAAATTCCTAATAAATATTTGAATTTGAATTTTGAAGGATGAGAATTAACTGCAACAGAAAGGGTTGGATACTAACCTTACACTACATTGCCTTCGTCTAACATCATTATAATACCGTAATTGTATAAGGACGAGGATATTTATACAGGTTGTCTTATTCTATTCTATTCTAAGCGGAAACAAAAATATAATAATAATTTTCTCCCTCCCACCAGTGTAAAGCTTCGGATGGTGTTCACGAGACGCGGTTCGGTTCCACACCTCAACTCGACTGAATCAGGGTTGGCAGCGCTGGATGGCAGACGCAGATATAAAACAAGCACACTGCACATCTGTGATATCGATGTGTACAGATGGAATTTAAGGGGAAATTTATGTTATAGTTATAGTAAAAAAAACGTAGCAACTCGGTAACGTTCCCCTCCCTCGTCACTTTTTTTTTTTTTCTTCTTTTTACTGGCTTGTTTCAGTAGGGGAATAGTGTGTGTGTGTGTGTGTGTGTGTGTGTGTGTGTGTGTGTGTGTGTGTGTGTGTGTGTGCAGTTTAAAGGAATATTGATAGATGTGGGGGAGGAGCAATGTTAGGTTCAAAGAGAGTAACTTGCAACTCTAGTGATAACCTGCTCGCCGGCAATAGGACGGCTCGGTGGCGGCTGCCTGCCTGCTTCGCCTGCCTCTCTCAGTGTGTCATGGGATACGGTGGTGTGCGGGTGTTCGTCGAAGGTCCCATGCTCGCCTCAGTGTTTGGTAGTTTAGAGTTGAGATGAGGTCTGCACAGCTCTCCTGGATCATTCCCTGGTGGATCTTTCTCTCCGGATGGCTGGTGAGTGTTGCCACGAGTGCTGTCAGTGTGTTATTATTGATCTACGTGAAGTGTCTTGGCAGTGTTAGAGAGTAAAGGGAAGTGTGTGTATATTCAAGGTCACTCACTCACTCGTGCTACTACACTGCCGTCCCGTAAGCGATGTTTGCATGTATGTGTGAGCGTGTGTGTGTTTCATTCACGCCTCTACCTCACCGTTACTGACATTGCATCATGATTCGCGAAGGTCAGGAGTAATTTTTTTTTTTTACTATTGGCTATAACATGTAATCCTCGTCTATTATTTTCTTCATAATTCGCATGATATCGTGTCCTAGACCTTAAATATGAGGAATATTGAGTTTGTTTTTAATTCAGAGTGATTTTCTTTATAGTCTTGTGCTTATCGCGAGGTGATTCATAAGCTCGGCAAAGCTGGGGTGTGACGGAGTGAGCGGGGGCGGGGCGGGGCAGGGCAGGGCAGGGCGGGGCAGGGCGGGATGGGGCGTATCCAGGCCCGGGGGATAAGACTTTCTCAGAACATGGATGTGGAGCGAATTGTCATGTTCCGAGAATGTGCTTTAGACGCTACGGTTGAGTACTAGAATCTTATTTATGGAGGGATATGAGAAGGTTGTTTGACTAGAGAGGGGATGGGGTGGAGAGGGAGTTACTGGTGATGTATGTTTTTCCATCTTTACTAAGAATCATAGCTTAGTCTAAGGAGGGAAGGAGTGGGTGGGATAGCTTGGCCTTGCTCTGGGTAGCGGAGGAAGGAAGGAAGGTCGGGTTAGAAGGGGTCGTTGTGTTGTGTTCCGCTTGATGTTTTGAGGAATTACTGAATGTGAATTTAATTATGTTATGTGTGTAACGTAGTGAAGACAAGTGTGTACTGAAACTTTGTAAAGGGGTCTCTAGTGTGTACCACGGTAAAGGAGGAGGGACCGTGCTCAAACTATCCTTTTCTCTCTCTCTCTCTCTCTCTCTCTCTCTCTCTCTCTCTCTCTCTCTCTCTCTCTCTCTCTCTCCTCTCTCTCTCTCTCTCTCTCTCTCTTCTCTCTCTCTCTCTCTCTCTCTCTCTCTCTTCTCTCTCTCTCTCTCTCTCTCTTCTCTTTCTCTTTCTCTTTCTCTCTCTCTCTCTCTCTCTCTCTCTCTCTCTCTCTCTCTCTCTCTCTCTCTCTCTCCCTCTCCCTCTCTCTCTCCCTCTCCCTCTCCCTCTCTCTCTCTCTCCCTCTCCCTCTCTCTCTCTCTCCCTCTCCCTCTCTCTCTCCCTCTCTCTCTCTCTCTCTCTCTCTATCTCTCTCTCTCTCTCTCTCTCTCTCTCTCTCTCTCTCTCTCTCTCTCTCACACACACACACACACACACACACACACACACACACACACACACACACATTTAAGTAGCAGTGCAAGATACGGATAGAGATGCAGATAGATGGAGACCCCAATTTGGTAGCTTTTCGCCTGTCGTCCACTCCCCTCCACGCAGCCTTACTGAAGGGGGAGCAGCAGCAACAGTAGGGTCTCGCTTATCTACTATAGTTCTCCTCCCAAGTCCTTTAACACAACAATAACAACATTGCTTGCCGTCACTACTACTACTGCTACTATTATTACTATTACTACTACTACTACGACCGTCCAGTACTCACTCATATCATCACTGACACTTTGAGGTGAAACATTATACTTTCAAGCTGTCAGGGTGAGCTTAGCCTCCCCTCTCTTGTCTTACCCTCCCCTACTCTTCTACTCGCCTCTCACTCCGCTTCTTTGTCTCTCCCCTTTCTGTCCTCTCGTCCATTGCTCACCCCGATACAATCTCTCCTCCCATCCATCTCCGACTTTCCCTCACGTATTTGCCGTATTTTCATATTATAATCAGCGATGAATTCATGAAAAAAACAGTTGTTTGTGGCGCTGGAAAACTAAGTATAATTTTGAATAATTTTATCGTGCTTCATCCTCTTCGTAATTATGTCGTGACGAAGTGACGCACCGCGGAGGAAGCTGTGACCGGTGCGGTTGTGGGGCGGGGCAGGGCAGGGCGGGTGTGATGCTGGGCAGGGCGGGTGCGGGCGACACCTAAAGGCATGTTCACCTTTAATGTGTTGGTGGTGGGGCACGAGTTAACCTGAGTTCCCACGGCAATTGAATCGGATTCGGCCGGCCTGGTGACCCCAACCTGCTTTTGACCTGGTGCTTACTTACAAGTCTGACCCATAGGTGAGACGTGGGTGGTGCTG
This sequence comes from Cancer borealis, assembly GCA_036785275.1. Classification (NCBI taxonomy): domain Eukaryota; kingdom Metazoa; phylum Arthropoda; class Malacostraca; order Decapoda; family Cancridae; genus Cancer; species Cancer borealis. The sequence continues at coordinate 2,697 of JAXIVD010004312.1, read as the reverse complement.
CTCTATCGTGGGTGGTGGTGGTGGCGGCTTGTCTGCCTATCTCCCTCAAGTGATATGTTTTGTGATTTTTTAGTGTGTTTAGTATTCGTGTTTGTCTGCACAATTTTTCTTCTACCTATTGTTTATATGTTTGATTCAATGCTCATTCAGTGTGCGTGTGTGTGTGTGTGTGTGTGTGTGTGTGTGTGTGTGTGTGTGTGTGTGTGTGTGTGTGTGTGTGTGCGTGTGTGTGCGCGCGCGCGCGCGTGTGTGCATGCCTGTGTGTGCGTGTGCGTGTGTGTGTGATGATAATTTTCATCACAGCACATTTAGTAAAGTAAAAACAGAGTCTGGGGCAAAGTTTGTTTAACACACCATACAGCGGTCTCATCCACCGTCAGTACAGGTAGTGAGTGAGTGAGTCAGTGAGTGAGGAAGGAATACTTGGAAACCGTAACCCGATCTTGCTCCTCTCTTGTAACTCAACACAACGCAACACCACGTTAATAACGCGAGTACACTGTTTTACTCCACCTTATTTGCTGCCTAGCCAGTGCCCTTCTAGTGACACAGTGACCCAGCTCTCCCCCAGTGCCCCAGCTATCCCCCAGTGACACCGCTCTCCCCCATTGACCCAGCTCGCCCTTGACACAGTCGTAACCATCTTGGGGAGTTTTAAAAGTTATCGTGTTGGTGAGTCGTGTTCGTGTCATGGCGTGTGTCGTGTCCGTGGGATGGGAGGTGAACGAACCTTGGTGTGTGGCCTATGTGTGGATGTTACGTGTGCGTGGGTGTTACGTGTGCGTGGGTGTTACGTGTGCGTGGATGTAACGTGTGCGTGGATGTAACGTGTGCGTGGGTGTTACGTGTGCGTGGGTGTTACGTGTGCGTGGGTGTTACGTGTGCGTAGGTGTTACGTGTGCGTGGGTGTGTTACGTGTGCGTGGGTGTGTTACGTGTGGGTCGGTGTGTTACGTGTGCGTGGGTGTTACGTGTGCGTAGGTGTTACATGTGCGTGGGTGTGTTACGTGTGCGTGGGTGTGTTACGTGTGCGTGGGTGTGTTACGTGTGGGTCGGTGTGTTACGTGTGGGTCGGTGTGTTACCTGTGTCGGTGGGTGTTACCTGTGTGTGTGGGTGTTACCTGTGTGTGTGTGGGTGTTACGTGTGCGTGGGTGTGTTATCTGTGTGTTGGTGTGTTGCCTGTGTGTGGGTGTTACGTGTGCGTGGGTGTGTTACGTGTGCGTGGGTGTGTTACGTGTGCGTGGGTGTGTTACGTGTGCGTGGGTGTGTTACCTGTGTGTTGGTGTGTTAAATGTGTGTGGGTGTTACCTGTGTGTTGGTGTTACCTGTGTGTTAGTGTTACCTGTGTGTTGGTGTTACCTGTGTGTGGGTGTGTTACCTGTGAGTGGGTGTGTTACCTGTGCGTGGGTGTTATCTGTACGTGGGTGTGTTACCTATCCATGGGTGTTATCTGTACGTGGGTGTGTCACATGTGCGTGGGTGTGTTACCTGTGCGTGGGTGTTACCTGTGCGTAGGTGTTTTACTTGACCATGGGTGTTACCTTTGCGTGGGTGTGTTACATGTGCGTGGGTGTGTTACATGTGCGTGGGTGTGTTACATGTGCGTGGGTGTTACGTGTGCGTGGGTGTAACGTGTGCGTGGGTATTACGTGTGCGTAGGTGTGTTACCTGTGTGTGGGTGTGTTACCTGTGCGTGGGTGTGTTACATGTGCGTGGGTGTGTTACTTGTCCATGGATGTTACCTTTGCGTGGGTGTGTTACATGTGCGTGGGTGTTACGTGTGCGTGGGTGTTACGTGTGCGTGGGTGTTACGTGTGCGTGGGTGTGTTACGTGTGCGTGGGTGTGTTACGTGTGGATCGGTGTGTTACGTGTGGGTCGGTGTGTTACGTGTAGGTCGGTGTGTTATGTGTGGGTCGGTGTGTTACCTGTGTGTGGGGGGGTGTTACCTATGTGTGGGTGTTACCTGTGTGTGGGTGTTACCTGTGTGTGGGTGTTACCTGTGTGTAGGTGTGTTATCTTTGTGTTGGTGTGTTACCAGTGTGTTGGTGTGTTACCTGTGTGTGGGTGTGTTACCTGTGTGTGGGTGTTACCTGTGTGTGGGTGTGTTATCTTTGTGTTGGTGTGTTACCAGTGTGTTGGTGTGTTATCTTTGTGTGTGGGTGTTACCTGTGTGTGGGTGTGTTATCTTTGTGTTGGTGTGTTACCTGTGTGTGGGTGTTACCTGTGTGTTGGTGTGTTACCTGTGTGTTGGTGTGTTATCTGTGTGTGGGTGTTACCTGTGTGTGGGTGTTACCTGTGTGTGGGTATGTTATCTTTGTGTTGGTGTGTTACCAGTGTGTTGGTGTGTTACCTGTGTGTGGGTGTTACCTGTGTGTGGGTGTGTTACCTGTGTGGGTGCTTCGTGTGCGTGGGTGTGTTACCTGTCCGTGGGTGTTACCTGTCCGTGGGTGTTACCTGTCCGTGGGTGTTACCTGTCCGTGGGTGTGTTACATGTGCGTGGGTGTTACGTGTGCGTGGGTGATACGTGTGCGTAGGTGTGTTACGTGTGCGTAGGTGTGTTACCTGTGTGTGGATTTTACGTGTGCGTGGGTGTGTTATCTGTGTGTGGGTGTTACGTGTGTGTGGGTGTGTTATCTGTGTGTGAGTGTTACCTTTGCGTGAATGTTACCTGTGCATGGGTGTGTTACGTGTGCGTG
>JAXIVD010004311.1:35000-37005 GCA_036785275.1 Cancer borealis | reverse complement strand
TGTGGCTGCTTATATTGGCCTGGTGGTCACAGGTGAGGTGAGGTCAAGGAGCTAATTCCGACCCCGATCGTGGTCTCTAAGGAAGTAATTATAGACTCATCCTGTGGGTGTGTTGGCATGTAGGAATGTGTGTGTCGCTGCTACAGTGTTATCCTCACACGCTGGCCAAATGCTTTGTAATGTATCTTATCTTCCCTCACAAGATGACATGCACAATTGATTATATTTTCTTTTCCAAATTTAGGTTTTCTTAGCTTTTCACATCAATAGTACTTGCATTGGTAGTAGTGGTAGTGATGATTGTGTGTGGTGGCGGTGGTTCCTTAGGGCGGTGTTTCCTTAGGTGGTTCCTTAGGGCGGTGTTTCCTTGGGTGGTTCCTTGGGGCGGTGTTTCCTTGGGTGGTTCCTTGGGGCGGTGTTTCCTTGGGTGGTTCCTTAGGGCTGTGTTTCCTTGGGTGGTTCCTTGGGGCGGTGTTTCCTTGGGTGGTACCTTAGGGCGGTGTTTCCTTGGGGCGGTGTTTCCTTGGGTGGTTCCTTAGGGCGGTGTTTCCTTGGGTGGTTCCTTAGGGCGGTGTTTCCTTTGGTGGTTCCTTGGGGCGGTGTTTCCTTGGGTGGTTCCTTGGGGCGGTGTTTCCTTGGGTGGTTCCTTTGGGCGGTGTTTCCTTGGGTGGTTCCGTGGGGCGGTGTTTCCTTGGGTGGTTCCTTGGGGCGGTGTTTCCTTGGGTGGTTCCTTAGGGTGGTGTTTCCTTGGGTGGTTCCTTAGGGCGGTATTTCCTTGGGTGGTTCCTTAGGGCGGTGTTTCCTTGGGTGGTTCCTTAGGGCGGTGTTTCCTTTGGTGGTTCCTTGGGGCGGTGTTTCCTTGGGTGGTTCCTTGGGGCGGTGTTTCCTTGGGTGGTTCCTTTGGGCGGTGTTTCCTTGGGTGGTTCCGTGGGGCGGTGTTTCCTTGGGTGGTTCCTTGGGGCGGTGTTTCCTTGGGTGGTTCCTTAGGGTGGTGTTTCCTTGGGTGGTTCCTTAGGGCGGTATTTCCTTGGGTGGTTCCTTAGGGCGGTGTTTCCTTGGGTGGCTCCTTGGGGCTGTGTTTCCTTGGGTGGTTCCTTAGGGTGGTGTTTCCTTGGGTGGTTCCTTGGGGCTGTGTTTCCTTGGGTGGTTCCTTAGGGCGGTATTTCCTTGGGTGGTTCCTTAGGGCGGTGTTTCCTTGGGTGGTTCCTTGGGGCGGTGTTTCCTTGGGTGGTTCCTTGGGGCGGTGTTTCCTTGGGTGGTACCTTAGGGCGGTGTTTCCTTGGGGCGGTGTTTCCTTGGGTGGTTCCTTAGGGCGGTGTTTCCTTGGGTGGTTCCTTAGGGCGGTGTTTCCTTTGGTGGTTCCTTGGGGCGGTGTTTCCTTGGGTGGTTCCTTGGGGCGGTGTTTCCTTGGGTGGTTCCTTGGGGCGGTGTTTCCTTGGGTGGTTCCTTAGGGCGGTGTTTCCTTTGGTGGTTCCTTGGGGCGGTGTTTCCTTGGGTGGTTCCTTGGGGCGGTGTTTCCTTGGGTGGTTCCTTGGGGCGGTGTTTCCTTGGGTGGTTCCTTTGGGCGGTGTTTCCTTGGGTGGTTCCGTGGGGCGGTGTTTCCTTGGGTGGTTCCTTGGGGCGGTGTTTCCTTGGGTGGTTCCTTAGGGTGGTGTTTCCTTGGGTGGTTCCTTAGGCCGGTATTTCCTTGGGTGGTTCCTTAGGGCGGTGTTTCCTTGGGTGGTTCCTTAGGGCGGTGTTTCCTTTGGTGGTTCCTTGGGGCGGTGTTTCCTTGGGTGGTTCCTTGGGGCGGTGTTTCCTTGGGTGGTTCCTTTGGGCGGTGTTTCCTTGGGTGGTTCCGTGGGGCGGTGTTTCCTTGGGTGGTTCCTTGGGGCGGTGTTTCCTTGGGTGGTTCCTTAGGGTGGTGTTTCCTTGGGTGGTTCCTTAGGGCGGTATTTCCTTGGGTGGTTCCTTAGGGCGGTGTTTCCTTGGGTGGTTCCTTGGGGCTGTGTTTCCTTGGGTGGTT
>JAXIVD010004311.1:22500-30000 GCA_036785275.1 Cancer borealis | reverse complement strand
ACTAGATTTTCCCCCTTCACGTTAGTCAATCCTGGTCCGTCTTTCACCTGTCTTGTTTCGCTTCATTCATATAATTCAATAATGTCTTCTGAGAACTAACCAGCTTTACCTCATCACAGGGCGCGTCACTTACTTACATACCTACACTCTTGTTCTCGCCTTGCAGCCACAAAGCCACCTTCTGCAGGAGGCAATACTTACCCTTTCATGGGATGGATCAGAGCCTTCTTACAGTGTTTTCACCTTCATTCAGAGAGTTGAAGTTAAGGATAAGATTTCTGGGTTCACCTTATACTCGGTGGCAGAGAAGATATAGTACATTCGTAGCTTTCACCCTGGCGAGACTTGTCCTGAAGGATGACTTTTCTTAAGTGGTAAAACTTTTATTGTTATCATTATCACTATGATCGCCTTCATCATTACAAGGAATCCATAACTTTATAATTCCAATGTAAGAGTGAGCTAATTAGGTGACGCCCTTCGCAGTAAGTGGCGCCATCTAGACTCCTGTTAGGCAATGGAACACATGCTATGATGTACTTTTATTTTTGACACATCACGGAGCACAAAAGACAAATAGCGTAGTGTACGCTCACCCAATCGTCGCTGATCACTATAAAAAGTTAATATTATTGTATGGTTAACTGGCCTAAATGAGATAGTTGAAAAGGTCCTTGAACGTAGTACTCTGGTTTTCTTTCTTGACTATTTCCCCAAAAAATAAAAGATAGATAAACACTGACTCAGATTGACCATCGTGTAATGTTAGAACCAATGCATTCTTAAATACGGTTGTGATGTGTGGTTTAAATATGTAAGGCTTCTTGTAACACACACACACACACACGCACGCACGCACACACACACACACACACACACACACACACACACACACACACACACACACACACACACACACACACACACACACACACACACACACACACACACACACACACACACATCTTGAACAAAACACTGGAATGGTTCATGGTTTGGCATTCAACACAAAACTTGATAAAACCACATAATGACACACACTGTATAATACACCAATGAACGAGAGAAGGAATACTTATATATCATCACTATCACCGTCATCACCACAATAATTACTGTCACTATCACCAGCACTCACGATCACTGTCATCGTCACCATCACCACCTTCTGTCACCATCACTATTCTTTCTTATCACCATTACACTATCATAGATACAGTGTTAACCTCAAATTACACACACACATACACACACACACACACACACACACACACACACACACACACACACACACACACATACACACACACACACACACACACACACACACACACACACACACACACACACACACACACACATACACACACACACATGGAAGTTTCATAAAGTCTAAATTTGTTTTCAGAGCAAAATATGACATTTTCTTTATTCGATCACTATACGTGTTGATATATAATTTATTCATCTATTTGCTTCACTATATATCATGTTCTTCATTCATCTATCTTTCTACCTACCGACCAACCTAACTGTGTATCTAATTGTGAATAACTATACCACCACCGCCACCACCACCACCACCACCACCACCACCACCACTGTTACCCTACCTATCAGCATCATGTAGTATGGTGACGTGGTGGTGGTGAGATGGTGACTTGTTAGGTCTTAGGGCATGGCAGGCAGGCAGGCAGGCAGGCAGGTAGACAGGCAGGCAGGCAGGCAGGCAGGCAGGTAGACAGGCAGGCAGGCAGGCAGGCAGGTAGACAGGCAGGCAGGCAGGCAGGCAGGCAGGCAGGCAGGCAGGCAGGCAGGCAATCAGCGCTTTGCCTCTTCTGTTGACTATATGAGGAAGGGAAGTCTGATTTGTCTGCATACATTATCTTCTTCTTGATCTTTTTTTTCTCCTCCTCCTAACTTCGCCTCCTCCTCCTCCTCCTCCTCCTCCTCCTCCTCCTCCTCCTCCTCCTCCTCCTCCTCCTCCTCCTCCTCCTCCTCCTCCTCCTCCTCCTCCTCCTCATGGGTCCTTTCCCTCGCTGCAGTAGTCGTCTGGGATGTAGGAGTTGATCCAAGGCAGGTACTTAGAGACCCTCGTGTACACTCCGGGGATACCTGGCACGGCACACCGGTAACCGTACGACGTGATGCCCACCACCGTCCAACGACCGTCCGCCTGCACAGGAGTAGTAGTAGTAGTAGTAGTAATAGTAATAGTAATAGTAGTAGTAGTAGTAGTAGTAGTAGTAGTAGTAGTAGTAGTAGTAGTAGTAGTAGTAGTAGTAGTAAGTGTTTATTGACAAAACTTTGAATACACAATACCATAATTCTATCCCTCCATCCCCCTGCTAACCTTGAATATTTGCCTTCCTTCATCACCTTCACCAGCATTACTTCACTACCCCTTCCCCTCCCCTTGTCACGTTCCCTCCGCCTAGTCCTCCCCTCCTCACCTTCAGCAGCAGAGGCCCTCCGGAGTCGCCAGAGCAGGTGTCTTTGTCTGGTCTGGAGGCACACAGCTGCGAGGCGAGCAGCATGTAGCTTCTGTCATTGCGACTGTCCCTCCAAACGGTCTGACACTCAGCGTTGTTCCAAGCCGTCAGCTCCACCTCCTGTAGCGTTGTTGCCAGATGTCCTTCGTAGCTCAGCGTGCCCCACCCCGTTGCTGCCGACACATACACACACGCACACACACGCATCCGAGAAGAAGAAAAAAAATAGAAAGGAAGGCAGGAAGCTAGAAGAGGAGGTACAGGAGCAAGGAATTAATGAAGCAAGGAAAGCCTGAGATGAGGGAAGAAGGGAGAGTATACAGGCAAGACTACAATGATTAGTAATGATAAGAGGAAGGGCTAGAACGAGAAGGCGTGTAAAGGCAGAGCAGCACCCACCTGTGAGCGTTGCGCCTTCCAAGTTGTGGTCTTCTATGGGCATACACGCGGGTCGGATGTAGTCATTGAAGGGGACGGGCGTGTTGAGGATGACGAGTGCGGCGTCATTCTGGATGGTGTTCGGATTGTACTCAGGGTGGACAGTAAAGTTAAGAGTGTGCAGCCACACCGAAGACTCTGTTGAGGCTTCCCTGTACAACCTGCCCAGACCCACCTGTGTTGCCAAGGTATATTATTACCATTACTTACTTAGTTACTTATATATAATTAATGCCACTGGTACCACGTTGTGATTATTACGTAGCATTACTATTATCGTTACTGTCATTACTATCTACCACTACTAATAGTTGTATGAATAGTAACCATCCATTGCTACTTACCACTCCCACTCATCTGCTTAACAGTAACTACACCAGTGGACTTGAAGAAACATATAATCACCTTTATTTTTTCTTTATTTTTTCTTAATCTTTCTTTAAATCTTTCTTTAACACCAAAACTTTCCCTCGCACCAGGAACCAACAAGGTAAAAGTGTGCGTGAGTGAGGAAGGTCGAGGAGGTGATGTTCGAGGGTCGGGTTGGGTGGAGGTAATGCTTACTTACCTTAACCATCTCAACATCGGAATTGTAGAAGCAATGGGCGGCGGAGAGGACGACACTGCTGGTGATGAGTGTGCCGCCGCAGCTAAAACTCACCGCCTTAGCTTGCATGATGAGGTACGCCATCCACGGGTACTCCCCCTGTGTGGTGGTGGATGCGGATGTGGATGTGGATATGGGTGGAGATAGGATAGGATTGTGGATATTTGAGATTATATTATCGATTAGGATAGATAGAGCGAGGTTTATATTAGTTTAAACACACACACGCACACGCACATACACGCACACACACCTCGCTAGCATCCCGTCCGCCCACCACACGCAACACAGAGGGCGCCTTGCTGAACCTCTTCTCCTTCTCCATGCTGTTGGTGACGCCGCACTTCGCACACGGGGGCTCCGTCAGCCGCGGGGACAGGATCAGCTCCGCCGTCACCGTGCACACATACATGCCGTTGATCCCGCCGACCCTCCGCACGTACTCCAGCTGCACCTCCTTACCCTTCCTTGGGGATACCACGTCATTGCTACACCAACACCACCACGGCAATGCAAATAACGAGGCGGATCAGTGATTAGGACGTGGTTGACAGACAGACAAACAGATAAAAACACAGACACACACACACACACATATACACACACCTGCAGTAGACCTCCTCTTTGCCGTCCACCTTGACCTTGAGCGCCTCCAGGAAACAGTTAAACTTGAGGCTGAGGCTGTGACAAGTAAACTCCAACTTGCTGTCCACGTTGACGGTCGTGAACACCTGTTTGCATGTGTACCTGGAATAAACACCACACTAGTCACCACCACAGTCATTACCAGTCAGTCATCACCAGTCAGTCATCACCACAGTCATCACCACAGTCATCACCAGTCAGTCATCACCACAGTCATTACCAGTCAGTCATCACCACAGTCATTACCAGTCAGTCATCACCACAGTCATTACCAGTCAGTCATCACCACAGTCATCACCACAGTCATTACCACAGTCATCACCAGTCAGTCATCATCACAGTCATCACCACAGTCATCACCAGTCAGCCATCACCACAGTCATTACCAGTCAGTCACCACCACAGTCATTACCAGTCAGTCATCACCACAGTCATTACCAGTCAGTCATCACCACAGTCATCACCACAGTCATTACCAGTCAGTCACCACCACAGTCATTACCAGTCAGTCATCACCACAGTCATCACCACAGTCATTACCAGTCAGTCATCACCACAGTCATCACCAGTCAGTCATCACCACAGTCATTACCAGTCAGTCACCACCACAGTCATCACCAGTCAGTCATCACCACAGTCATTACCAGTCAGTCACCACCACAGTCATTACCAGTCAGTCATCACCACAGTCATTACCAGTCAGTCACCACTACAGTCATCACCAGTCAGTCATCACCACAGTCATCACCTCAGTCATTACCAGTCAGTCATCACCACAGTCATTACCAGTCAGTCATCACCACAGTCATTACCAGTCAGTCATCACCACAGTCATTACCAGTCACTCATCACCACAGTCATCACCACAGTCATCACCAGTCAGTCATCACTACACTCATCACCAGTCAGTCATTACCAGTCAGTCATCACCACAGTCATCACCAGTCAGTCATCACCAGTCAATCATCACTACACTCATCACCAGTCAGTCATTACCAGTCAGTCATCACCGCAGTCATTACCAGTCAGTCATCACAACAGTCATCACCAGTCAATCATCACCACAGTCATCACCATAGTCATCACCAGTTAGTCATCACCACAGTCATCACCAGTCAGTCACCACCACAGTCATTACCAGTCAGTCACCACCACAGTCATTACCAGTCAGTCACCACCACAGTCATTACCAATCAGTCATCACCACAGTCATCACCAGTTACCACCAGATTCATAACTACTACTCAGCACAGTCACTTCACACACACACACACACACACACACACACACACACACACACACACACACACACACACACACACACACACACAAACACAAACACGTTAGTCAAGCAACGAGGACGACGGCGGGGTCGATAATAATGATAATGATAATAATGATAGTAATAGTGATAATTTCATTAATAATGACTATTATCAGTAGTAGTAGAATTAATAGTAGTAATAGTAGTAGTAGTAATAGTAGTAGTAGTAGTGATAATAGTAGTAGTAGTAGTAATAGTAGTAGTAGTAGTAGTAGTGATAATAGTAGTAGTAGTGATAATAGTAGTAGTATTATGATGATGCTTCTCTCTTCCTCTTCCTTGATCCAAGCTGGACGTCAAATATTGAAGTTGAATTGACCCTCAGGTTTACCTCCAGCCTCAGCCACTATTGGTCCCACTTTGGTGCAGGAAGTCTTGTTCTTCCTTGATCCAAGCTGTGTCTGCAGTGGCTGAGGTTGGAGTTAAATTTGAGGATGAAAAATCTACTTATATATTTGAGGTACATGAGGTACATGAGGTATCGCAGGTTAATGTTTTAGTATATATTGAATCACCATGACTCCTGTGAAGGAAGGCAAAGACAGCACGTCCGACGGCACCAAGGACTTCATGCAGGGCAAGGAGTCAAGTTGGAACGAATCTTTGCGGCGGAATGTAAACTTTCAACTCACGACCGACGCCTCGCAGGAAGAAGATGATCAAGGTTCTATGAGTTACAAACAGAAGATCATTGCTAAGCTCAGGAGGATGGGCGTGCGTGTGTTTACGAAGCGTGAGATGAACCTGATGACTGATACAATGTGTGAGTTTCTGGGCGAGGGCGTGTTCGGTTACTGCGTCAAGACTGTGGACCTCGACACACACCAGCTGCTGGTGATTAAGGGATTCTTCGGCGACTATCTCGATGATTTACTGGAGGAGACGATGAACCTGTTCCAGCTGCAGATGGAGGGCGTGCAGCGTCTGGTGGGAGTGTGCGTGGATAACTGTGAAATGATTAGTCATTTTGCCGGAGTCACCTTGGAACAGTACTTGGAGAAGACCGTCCCGCTGGCTGACGCAGCCGACATATTCTTGCAGGTGACGCGGACGTGTAAGCGTATAAGAGAGAGAGGATTTGTGCACAACGACTTGCATCCAGGTAACATTTGCGTGTCCAACGGGGGCAGCGGCCCCCTAGCCACCATTATTGACTTCGGCTTCGCAGGCCCTGTGGAGGGCGAGTCCGATGGTATGAAGTCCGTTGTAAGGATGATAAAGTTATTGGAGTGGTCGGCAAGGGTTGGCTTCCAACACCCCTTGGTTGTTGCCGTGTTCAGCCTGATGGAGCCGCCCACCTCCTCCCACCCTGACGCAGATCCACCCACCCTGTCCACGCTGGAGGCGGTGTTGGAGGCATTTCTGGAACAAGTAGCCAAGGCCACGCCTCCAAGCACGTCGGTGGGAGGTGAAGAAACTCTACTCAAGAGACATGAATCCTCGGAAACAGACGAGTGTTCTCACTAAGACTGGAACAAGGCGACTCGCGACACCAGATCTCTTGGAAGGAACAACATTCAAGTTCAAAGTGTGGAGATAATACTGGGGAGAACGTTTCGGCCACTGTATTTTGCCACAAATTTCTTTAAGAACCTTCAAGAAGATGGTCAAGATGCTTCATGCTGTTGGAAAGGAAAAACGGAGAAGCCTTGAAAAAAAATAAATTGAAAGCCAAATGGCGAGGAGAGTCAAATGATGCAGCTATGCTTGCATATTGCCTCCTAAGCATCAATTGATGTTATAGTATTTGTGTTGGGCGTCAATAAAACTTGATAACTCGGAGCAAGACTTATGCTGGTGATTATTTATAAAAAAAAAAATGTTATTATAGTATAAATATATGTAAATATTGAAAATAAATACAATATATAATTTTATGATTTGTATTATTTTTCTTCAAAAGATGAGATATCTAAAATCAATAAAAAACAAATAAAACACACACACACACACACACACACACACACACACACACACACACACACACACACACA